>JAZHYW010017597.1:0-10452 GCA_037355805.1 Ixodes ricinus | reverse complement strand
ACGTATTGCTCAAGCACGGATGTCCCGGTGACCGTCGACGTAAGCAGATCGTAAGCTTCCGTCACGTAACGTAACGTAAGGAAACGGAGCATTCTGACGGGGCTTTGAAGTGAAGACCCGGTTGTCACAACTCAAATTTACCTTCATGAAAGAAAAAAAAAAAGGTGAGTACTCTGATCGGGCAATGCCGCGAAATATCGTTAATAGTCTAACAGAAGACTTTCTTTCTTTTTTACTTTCTTTTTTCTCGTTTTTAGCGTCTATTTTATCTTATATATATATTTTTTTTTTTTTTCTGACAGCGCTTCTCGCCGTAAAAGACATCCAGGTACCTCGGAGTCGGATACAAGACCTGCCATACTAAACCCTAATATATATATATATATATATATTATATCGACGTCATAGACCGTCTCGTAGGGGAGCACCATTTTGACCGCGGCCACTCTGAGTTGGTGCGACATCTCGACCTTTCTCATCTACTATTGGTTCGCGAAAGTGTCAATGTCCGATAAAATACAGTTTCGTGCCTCCGCCATATAGAATAGAATAGAGCAGGAGTGGAAATATAATAGTTTATTTCAGTTTTCGACCAAAATACACTTTCCAAATCTCGTTTCACTTAAGCACATACATATGTGCTTGTGTATGAGAACGGGCCGTCTTTCTCCCGTTGGCCCCAACCACCATAGTCCCAACCCAGCAAGCAGTAAAGCGCGCGTGCAGCGCTTTTTTTACTTCTTGATCGTCGTCTTTCAGTAAAACGGTTTATGCCTGGCTCATTAACGTCATTCCATTCTTCCCACCACGCTCCGAATACAGTAAAACTTCTTAAAAGGCAATGTTAAAAATAAAAAAATTTCAGTATAAAAAATATCCTAATTTAACAATCCATAAAGTATCATACCGTCCGTATACCACAGACCACCGCAAAAAAAAGGTTTGTTTTGTTTTGTTTTGCAAGTGAATGCGTCAAGAGCCAAGACGCTGCAATTCGGGCCCCTCTGCTAACGCAGCATGCAGAAGACAGTCTGCTGCATACACCGTCTGAGACGTGCTTCTTCCTTGTATGACGTCAGATCGGTCATGCTGTCCGCAGACGAGGTCGAAGCATACACGAAGCAGACGTGCTTCGAACATGCGCAAGGCCTGCGAGCAGACAATTCGTCACCAGTGTTTCCAGCGAACACAGCATATACACCAACACAGTGTTTACAAACAAGCCTGCTTTGCCCACAACAGCTATGCGGTACTGCGCCTGCGCAGAAACCAAATTCGGAAGGAGTGGAGCGTCTGCGCATGCGCAGTACCTACAGCAGTGCCACCACAGTGGCGTGACGTCAGCGAGTTGAGTTGGTCTATGTGTATGATGTGCGCATGACGTTTGTACGACGCGACACTGTCAGGTCACGCGACGCTGTGACATCACGTGGTACTGAGACGGCACGTGGAATCATGAAAAAGCGGGTGATACTATAAGTTCTGGCGGAAATTAACGGATGAATTTCTCCGTGAATTTAGCGGGAAAATCGTGACGTCATGCGACACGACGTCACGTGACACTGTTACGCCACAATATCAGGAGCACGCTACGATCTCCCGCATGCGGAGTTTTATTTCTCCGCTGAGCTTAGTGGGCCACGACGTACGTATACCGCATAAAACACGCACGATATCCGCTGCGAATCCTCGTCAATAACGGTACGGCTGTGGCCGTAAAAAGAAATGCGATGTAAAACAAAAATACTTAAGGTAAAAAAACCCGAAAAGTACGACGTTCGTGCCGCGGCTCATCGCAGCAAGAACCAACGGACGGATAATGGCGGAAAGAACATTCGCGTTTGCCGGAACGAAGAACCAAGAAAACGCAAATCCGTATCCACCGAGCCGAGGGGTTCCACAGCTTGGCCACAATAAACAAAATCGTAATATTAATAATATTAATAATAAAAATAAAAGCGGGAAAAGTGAGTCTCCTCAAGAGGAGCACAGAATCCTCATTCAGCGCGCCAGAAATGATGCGGGGAGCCAATCCCCGACACCGAATCATAGTCCCCGAGTCTTCGCAACCAGTATGGCGTATACAGTTCAAGGGCCGTTAGGCCTAAGACGTGAGCCGGACGCAGAGCCAGGCGTTGCCCGGAGACCCAGAAGTTTCTTCTTCGGAAGGCCATAACGGTGTTGGGAGGAGGTAATCGCGAGTTTTATCACTGGTTTCGAGAGTATGATGAGGCGGAGATATATACTTCCGCTTGCCTTTACTATACGTGCATCTAGGGAGAGCTGTAAAAGAAGCACACGTAAGTCGCCGGCTTCCTTCGCTATTTTATGCCTTCTGTATCAGGGAGGGATAAAGACAGTGTTGGGAAGTAATTTAAGTACAATGTACCTAAAGTACTACTTGAAGTAGGTTTTGAAATCTTTTACTCTACTTGACGTACATTTTCCGAGTAGGTCCTTGTACTTCACTTAAAGCTTTTTTTTTCTGGTATTTTCCGGGGAAAGTACAGCTCCCGACTTCAAAGTACATCCCCTGAAGTCGGCGTTGTTAGATTTGTATCGCAAACGGATGCTTTGTCAACTCTGAATAAATACCGGAATGAATATTCCACTGTCACCAGAAACGCGAGCAGACAAACGCATCGCACCGTTTGTACTGGGGTATGGCTTTCCCGCAGCATTTGGGACTCTCGGCTACTTCTCGTTCGGTGAGCGCGAGCGAGGAGGTTAAACATATTAAGAGATGGCATTCTTCGTCTAGCATCTTTCGAGACGTCCTCTGGTCATTTCTCTGAGTGAAGTAATGGCGGCTATAAGACCGATACAGTTAAGGGCCTTATCAGTGGACTGGGTTAATTATTTCGTCAGCCAGAAAAGTAAAAGATCTAATCTGTGCCTACTCGACTTTATTCAATATACGCCGCCATTTCTGAAAATAACCGATGCATCCCCGACCCTCCTAAAGCAATGCGTACAACTTAAAAAAAATGCCAGCAACCTTAACGTCCATATTCTTGTAATGTATGAAATTCAGTATGCAGGAAACGATGGTTTTAATTTTTTTAGAGGACACTTAGTAGTGGCTTCGGAGATTGAAGATCAGGGCTGAATAGTAAGGGGGATCGGTGGCCGAGTGGGCTATAGACGCTTTACACACGCGCCAGGATACAGCCGCCATTGCTGACCTTCTCTTGTTTTACCGAGATACCGAGCCACTGAAATTGGTGTGGACGAGCCTCCACAAAGGCCGATGCTGGGGAGAAAGACAGAATAAAATCTAAGGTGGCAATAACCTGGCCTACTATGGTAATAATGAAGTGAAGTAAACGTAATAAGGAAACAAAAACTGAAGGTCAGTTACATGTACTGCTGCAAACCGTCTATATCGCACACCAGCTCGGAGCACGTGGAGCGAAAGCTCGCGCTGCAGAACCCAGGGATCTTGGGAACTTCAATCCCACCCCTGCCCGTTTCGATCTGGTCGCTAAACTCGTCAAATACAACTTTCTTTGTGTTATGACATAGTGGGGGAGGAGCCGAAAGATTGCCGCGAAGTTTTCTTTCATCACAAACCCGCAGATCCGTGTATCTTCGTGACGTTTCTCATTGAAGGGGCGAAAAATCCCTATCACTCCCTAGGCTCCGAACAAGAGCAGCACGAGAGAGCGCGCGGAGACAGCCGTGGTTCATACGTGTGACGTCACGAGAAAGATTATAAGCTGCGACCACCGTGGCTGCGACCGACATGTTTGATTGTCTCTATGATGGAGGCTTGGGTAATTGCATTCTAAAATCAACACCGTCGAAGTTGATAGTCTGATATTGTTCTTATTTCCGCCGATAAAGCGGCCTTTACTAAAAAGAGTCCCTGTTGTTATTTTTATTTATTTCGGCTCAAAGTGGCTAAGTCACAGCCAGCCGAGTAGCATTGTCCACTTTCGGACGGATTTCGCTTCCGGGCAGTTGTCTCCCCCATCGGCGGAAGAAAATAATTTTATGGTAGATTTTCAAAGATTAGCCAAACTGGGATTAATTATGCGTTCTTTAACGGAAATAAGAGTCATGTCAGGTTGTCAATATTGACGGTGATGTTTCGAGAACGCGAAGACACCAAGCTTTCATCGTACACAACCAAACTTGTCACCGTCGACTTGAACAGGCACCATCAAATTTGTCGTTCACAACTGATAATCCTGACCCTGACGTCAAAGGTATGAACTATAAAAGAATGTCACTGAACGCGCCTGCATACAACGAGCCCTGGCACGAGCCTCTCGCTTGGAAGTCTGTTATGGCCGCTTGTGAGTTCGTGGAACGCAAACCGTTTTAATTCCAGAATCTCTAGAACCATTATTTCAAAAATTGTACGCTGTGCTGTTCCTCGTCATCGATCAGTTGGAACGCCTCTAGCAGGGTCGTCCAAAAAGGAGGACGGGGAGGTGGTCATTCCCCCTCCCCCAAATGGCGTCGAAAGAGGAGGCAAGGGGCATGAAGGTGTAAGGGGGGGGGAGGAGGGGGATGGGTATCGCCCCTGCCCCTGACCATAGCATTTCAGAGAGATATTTAAAAAATGAAATACGTTTGCAGTTCTCTGTAACGTCGAACTAGAGCGCAGCTCTTGAGGAGGAGGAGGGGAGGGTATGCCCTTCCACCTTCCTCCGTACCCTCCCCTTCTCCTCTCCTGCTCCCCTCCCATTTAGCGGGGAAACTGAATTGGTGTTGAGGTCACGTGGCGTCAATTTCCCCGCTAAATTTAGCGGGGAAATGTCCCATAATGCAACACGCGCAGTTGTGAAGACGGCGGCGCCGCCGCCGACGGCGACGCCGCTCAAGCCCGAAACGGGCGCTTGAGAGCTGCGTTCTAAAAATTCGGGGGAAGGGATATCCCCCTCTTCACTACCATCACCCCTCTCTCTCTCGCTCTCTCTTCCTCTCTCCCAAACAATTTCTACGGACCTTCCTGACTCCCATTTGTGTGTGTGTATGTTTGTGTGTGTGTGTTGGTCGCACCTTTTTTATTTCCCTTCCTTAGGTTTTCCCTCTCCATCCCTCGTCGCCCCCTCTTCTCTCACACACTACCGACGTCAGTCCACACATGGCGCTTGGGTGACCCCGGTAGCATTGTTGACAGTTCGGGAAGATGAGCTCTAAAGCCGCGTACACCGCGCACGGCTCCACAATAGCACAAAGTTCAATCTTCGCCTCGATTCCGAAGCAAAGATTTTGGCCTCAAATAACACTTTCGCAAAGTTGTGAAACGTCACTTTGTCGTCACCAATAACTTCCACAAACAACGATCTTCCGACGAGAAAGTTCAGAGCATTTACAGCCCGCCTAGGGACAATCTACGTATTATTAATTCTAACGCGGCGTAGGGATGTAGGGACACGCGGGAGCGACGTCATCAGTGCAGCCGTTCAATCGCCTGGCCCCACGGTGTTGCTCGCGCGCGCTCCGATGAAGCTCGCTGCGACTTTGTGTTTCACATTCTCACTGGAATTCGAGCACCGAGAGAGCTTGGATGATTGACATCTCGTCCCGCGTGACGCCATCGCCGCGAGAGTCCAATCAGCACGCTCCGCGAACTTCGGCCCCAACTTTGTGTTTGACGAGTTTAGCGACCCTGGATGAGCATCGTACCGGCGTGCCGACGTGTCTCACTACTGCGTGGTGCACGTTAAAATCCCCAGGTACCGCACTGGCTAAATTTCTAAATTTCTCGTCTACAGCTGAGACAGCAGACGCCCACTAAGGCAGACTAACTTCCGGCTGTATAAACATGCAACAATTTGCTTTTGCTGAGTATAGTATCGCGAAACAAATGTATTGTGACAGTATCCTAGAAATCTTTTTGAGAGTCTGTATCTCTGTATTGAAAAACCTTTGAAAAAATATTTTTGTATTTTTGTAGTGAAATACGATTGCGATGTATCGCTTATATCGCGATACTCTGCCAGGCTTAGGGAACTCGTAATGATTAACCATTTCAGTCGTTTACCCTGAGACTGGGGTTTTTTTAGAAGAGCAAAAGTAACAGAAAAACAGACAGGTCTCAAACTCAGGGTAAACGACGAAATGGTTGACTTCCACCAGCTAGCCTGTACTATGACTCTTTTTCGTTACATTAGTTGTTGGAAATGAACTGCCGGGCTTTCTATGATAAACTGAAAACCGCCTTTTTGGTGCAAGGGGTCCCAGAATTTGTAATATAAACCCGCCGCAACAACCCCATCTAGGGGTAGGGGGGGGGGGCAAGCCCAGGTGACTTAAATCTATCACCACCCAAAAAACAAAATGCAGAAAACAAAACAAGGTGGTTCTAAAACGTCTCGTCAAGAATACAGGTTCTCTCGATCCTTGTTTTATCCGTGGAGATGTGTCTCAAACTGGGAAAATTTCACGTCAAAAGCGGGTTCATTTCCGGCAGACGCTTTTTCCAAGCATGACAATTGGACGTCATTGATCTCTAGCACCTACGTAAGTCACTAAAAACATGTTTTTTTGTTTTGTTTTGTTTTTTGTTTTCTTAACCGCAAAATTTTAAGGGGCAAACTCATAGGCGCTACTTATAGGGTAACCCCGGCACACTTCCAGTTCACGAATATTCCCTCTTTTTTTTTATTCATCATTTTTTATAATAAAAGTGAATAAAGTCTGACAGTGCTATAAGTGGTCATTTCGAGAAGGTAGCGTGTATATTTAATTCGCAAATACTGCGAAACCCGCCGTCTAGTTAAGAACGGGAAATGTTTGGGAGCTATTTGCGCAATGGCTACCGCTTTCAACTCACTCGAGAAAGAGCAGAATATGGATGAGGAGTTTGAGGTAAGGGGAGGTGCATGAAATGGCATATAGAGAGGAATACATGTCCTGCCATTTGCATTAACCACAAACTGCACTCTGTACGTACCACTGTTCAAAAAAGAAATCATTGCTCTATAAATTTGTGTTTGTATCCGAAGAAGTACAGGGTGTCACAAAAAATTTACAGATTTTTTTTTTTAGCGCAAAAATAAACTAGGCATCGCCGAACGCTCATTCTCCGCCCAAAGGTAGCGCTTTGAGATCACAACCAGATGCCAAAATTTCAGCCCGATTCGATACCTTAAAGGGGCGGTGCAACGATATTCAATTGGAATGTTTTTCACTTTACACAAGTTTACTGGCACTAGTGGGACCCAAGTATACTCGCACGCAACGCCACTGGGCAAGAAACTTCTTTGTTGCGATGTAATTTCAAGGACAAAAGCGATCATTTTCTTCCAATCTCTCCTTTGCAAAATTTGATGACGTAACGTGGGTATCGCAGTATCCTCCGGTGACGATATTTGAATGCGGTTCATAGATTGGACCCGAGCATTGCGTGGGCACTCGATTTGGGCTCGTGATAGTTACTAGCTCGAGAAGGATTCGGGTAGGGGGCCCGTGTCCAATCGCTGCAACGACTGACAATAGCCGAGCCATAACAATGTCTGGAACTCAGCGCGTGTCCTAGTGCTTTGCCAACCCCACCGCGTGGCTATGATCAACATTGGCGGCATATAATCGGCTCCAGATCACGTGACCGCTGGTTCTGACTGCGAGGTTGAGGGGGCTGAACGCTGCTCGTTTTTCTTTAATTTTTTGCTGGGACTTCTATTGCGTGGGGTGAAAAACGAACGCGTGCTTCATAGGTCATTAACGTCAGGGATCAGTTCTAAGCGGTATTTGCGCAAAGTAAAAAAAATGTTGCATCGCTCCTTTAATCAAAAGTTACAAATGATTTTCTGAAAATCTCAATGGGAAAATGGCGGCCGACGGAGTTTCCAATACATGGGGCTCTATGACACCAGAAACCGAAAACGGACAAAAATGGGCTCAATTTACCCATTGAAATTTTGAGAAATTCGCTTATAACTTTTGAATAAGGTATCGGAACGGGCTGAAACTTTGGAATCTGGTTGTGACCTTTAGCGCTACCTTTGGGCGGAGAATGAGCGTTCGGCAATGCCTAGTTTAATTTTGCGTTAAAAAAAAAACATGTAAATTTTTTGTGACACCCTGTACTTCTTTTTTTACGCTTTTGCGGAAGTATCTTGGGGATATCCTGGTATACAGAAGGCAGATGTTTATCAGTATCTAAATATTTACCCTAAAATGCCTGTATCCCGTATTCGTATTCCGGAATACCTTGGGGGAATACTTATGCCCAGCACCGGTTAGGAACGTTTGGCTTTTTAATTGACTTAACGCGATATGATTTCACTTCATCTGACTTCGCGCGATCCAACTTCATGTGAAGTAAGGTGTGAAATGTTGTAATGTCACGCGATATCATGACATCGCGCGACGTCGTCTAATATTACGTTAAATTTTCCCGCGAACTTAAACGCTTCCCTTGTAATTCGCAACATGTGAAAAGACTCGAAATCTATATATACATATATGAATACACAGCAATCCAAGTTTTTTTTTTTCTAGAGAGCACTTTTTAGGCGCCCGTTTCACGCGTTTCGCGGCGTCGCCGTCGTCATCGGCTCGTGTAACCGGCCCGCTAAATTTAGCGGGAAAATGAATTGGTGTTGCGGTCACGTGACATAAATTTTCCCGCTAAATCTAGCGCATAAATCCTATTTGTTCAAGGATGATGTGACACGAAGTCATGTGACGTCATTTCCCCCTAAATTTAGCGGGGAAACTGAATTGGTGTTGAGGTCACGTGACGTCAATATCCCCGCTAAAATAAGCAAGAAAGGTTTCTCGCTAAAATTGGCGGACAAAATTTTCCCGCTTATCTTAGCGGAAAAATTTTCCCTCTAAATTTAGCGGAAAATGTTTCCCGCTAAATCTAGCGGACAAAGTTTTTCCGCTAACTTTAGCGGGAAAATTTCGCCGCTAAATTTAGCGGGAAAGTTCTTCCGCTCAATTTAGCGGGAACTTTTCCCGCTAAGTTTAGCGGGTTAAGAAAACGAGGAAAGGGTACGGAGGGGCATACCCTCCCCCCCTTCTCTCCCCTCGCCCTCCTCAAGAGCTGCGCTCTAATTTTGGATACAGAGATTTGTAAACGTCTTTTTTTTTTCGGTATCTTAAAAGGGGAAATTCATGCCCAGACGGACGCCGATATTGATGGAGGTAACAAAATTCCGTTAGAGCATTTTAAAGCCGCGATCAGACTGCCAATACATCGTACAAAAGACAATCTGCAGACATCTTCGAAGCATACATATATGCATCAAACAAACATCCTTCGTGTCCGAAGGTAAATCTGTCGTCGTTTCTTTCAGTGGACACCGTGTATTTTGTAGGATGTTAGAGCAGTCTTACAGTGCGACTTAAAACATTTCATATGATCCAGCCGCGCCCCGGCTCTTGCGTCCCTGCAGGAACTGCTTCGTCACGCTCTTCCTGAGAACCGGTGCAGCATCAGCCAGATGCTTAAGCCTTTTACAACAAGAGCTCGTGCGGGCTCTTTCCACCGCTGGGAATGACGTCCGTTGTAGTCGCTGATGTTGCCATTTGGAGTGTTAAGGGCAGTAAGGGTGTCCTTTGTCGATATTGCAAAATCCTCGAAAAAATATAGCCCCCCCCCTCCCTTCGGGATTTTTTCCATCTTGGATCCGCTGCGTGTGAAGCGGGTGCGTTATCACTGAGCTACGCCACAGCTTTAATTAGGTTGCCTCAATGTCCCTTTGTTAGGGTGATGCCATTGTTTGTGCGATATATATATATATATATATATATATATATATATATATATATATATATATATATATATATATATATATATACATATACATATATATATATATATATATGGTGAGAGTTATTTATTTTTGCTATTAGCGCATATTTTCCTCAGCTGATGTTTTTATCTGGCACGTACCTGGAATACGAGTAACCGATGTTTCTTTTATCATATTTTGGGCTTGCTTTTGTTTGAGTGTATATTCCTGCGTGTTTGCGTTTTTCTTGTTTTTTTTGGTACATATGCAAGAGTTTATTTCCACCCTTCAAAACTATGTACCCCCCCCTGCAATAATGCCTTCGGGCGCTGCGGGGTAACCCGAAATAAATAAATATATATATATATATATATATATAGAAAGCTACCCTGCGCCCTCTCTCAAGAAGCTACAAACGTCATCCCGCCGTCCTTGAAACTCGTCCCCGACCGTCAAGCTTCTTCACCCGGATACGAACTGCCCTACGCTACCCTCTCACGAAAGCTCTAACCGTCACCCCACCGACATTTGGACCCGACCGTAGCATTGTATAAACGTTTGCCCATCTGGAACTCTTCCTATGCTTCTTTGGAAACTCCAACCGTCATCCCGCCGTTTTTGAAACTTGGACTCGACCGTAGCATTGTATAAATACCACCCGCGTTCATCTGTAAAAGTTCTTCCTGACGAAGGCCGGACTCCGGCCGAAACGTCGAAGAATAAATCATCCGTTGTTGCTGTTTTCACCGAA
>JAZHYW010017595.1:0-36293 GCA_037355805.1 Ixodes ricinus | reverse complement strand
CTGTAAATGTAGTCAAAGATGGAATTTCCGTTCACTAGTTTTTGCTATGACCTCAATGACAGAATGTAACGCCTATTACTTAAATCCTGACGCTGCAAACCGCCAACACAAAAATGAGCATACAAAAACGGCAAAATATATAAAAATCCTATTTACTTTTTTATTAACTCTGGTTGACAATCAGAGGGAATGCTAAGAAGTGCTTAATTGTGGAATGCCACGGTACAGCCTGTTAAAATGGGTATTATACATGATGTTTAAACCCTGAAACGGGGAAGGAAACTTGAAGCTATATCAGAAGGGACAGAAGAAGAATGACAGACAAGCGTTTCAAAATGTAAATTAAAAAATAATCACAGCTCGTAAAGCAGGAATTTGACTTTCTTCTCGAAGGTCTTAAGTGAAAATCAAACCGATTTCGATCGAACCGATCAAACGAATAAATATTCAACCGCCCTTAAATCATTATTCTAATATTTGAAAAGTTTAAAATATTTGAAATATTTGACCAATTGCCCATCCCTAATTTATGTAATATTTTTTTCTTTCATATATCAAAAATCTTACTGACATTTCGCTGGTTGTCAAGTTCGCTTCTCTTGTCTGATAGGGTCCCCAACACGCAGCGAACGAAAAAGAAAAGCCCAAGAAAAACTTTCCAGAGCCCCTCACCAGTATGGCAGGTAGGACACAACGCAAGAGCCAATTACACGTCGAGTTTTACTAGCAAAGCACACGCCACCGGAAAAAACAAAACACATAGAGCCCGTTGTGACCATGTTGTTTCAAATCCCGATCCGAGTCGACGTCAGCGAGATGGATGATGCCCAGAGCCATTCTTCTTGCGTCCTCATGGAGCGGCGTTGACACGAACGCGCACGTGTCGATGACCGGGAAACATGGACGAGTGTACAAGTGCACGGCGCACAACCAATCGAAAAGATTGCGGATTGCGACGCAGTTTGCGGAAGACGAAACAGCCAGTCCCCTCACCGGGTCCCGACCTGCTCTCACGGAAGTCCCGTAATGCACTCGACCAGTCATCGGCTGACAGCGACGGTAATTGATGACGCCTTGTACAAGCTGCAAAAAAATAGGCATTCTCAAAATCAAGCATAAAAAATAGAGAATTACAAAAAGAAAGAAAACGAAAATTGGGGAAGCCGATTCAGTGGCAATTTCCGATGCTTTGTGCTTAGGCACCAGGGCCGGTTTATTGGAAGTAGTTTGCTATCTCTTTCGGTTGTTTAAATAGCTAGCCGCAAGTGGGAATTCGAGTTCACGTCACCGGCGTCTCGGGGACAAGGAACTAAAGATACCTTGCGTTCCAGGCAAGTGGCTGCTGTAAGTTCGTTCTCGCTTCGACTATTAAAGCCTGAATCCGCGCGCAGAAAACGGGTGAAGAGGCTGAGAAAGAAAAGTTAGTTCGTGAGAAAGTCGTGTTAAAGGCCGTCGAGCATCCAGAAAAAAACAAAGTGTCTTTTAAATAAACCTTTCTGTCCGAAAACAGGAAGACCCACATCCCTCCAGAGGCCCGCTCTAAAGTCACTAGATCTGGGAAAGTAGCGCCATTGCCTTCCCATCTGCTAGCCGGACACAAACGAATACCAGCATACAGACGACAAAACCTCTCAAGGTGATTGGCTCATCGCTGTCGGTTGCCATGGTGATCGCCATTTTGAACCTTTTCAAAGCTTCGTAGCTTCGAAAGGGTCGTTGAAACCAATCTCACCAAGATCGCTTACTGAAAGCGTTCCTCGGCCAATATGAGCATCTTCGGCACTCTGCATGCAGTAAACTTATCACTTATACTTATTTCTTCAGATCTCTTACAATTATCTTGCTCTTCTGCGTGTTTCAAGACAGTGAAGTTATTTTTCAACGCCCAAGCACCGACGCCGCGTGTGATGCCGTACAACTTCGTACCGCCATCACGCGCAACGTCAGTGCTTGAAGGCATTGGAAAATAATTTTACTGTCTTGAAAGACGCAACAAGAGCAACATAATTGTAAGAGATCTGGGGAAATAAGCATGAGTGATAAATTTATTGCATACACAGTGCCAAAGATGCTCATATAGGCCGAGGAACACTTTCAGCACGATGATGCTCCATAGCGATCTTGGTGCGACTAGTTTTAACGACCCTTTCGAAGCTTTGAGGCTTTGGAAGAGTCCAAAATGGCGATCACCATGGCAACCGAGAGCGATGAGCCAATCACCTTGAGAGGTTTTGTCGTCTGTATGTTGGTATTTGTTTGTGTCCGGCTAGCAGGTAGGGAAGGCAATGGCGCTACTTTCCCTGGATCCAGTGACTTTAGCCCGCTCCTGTGGGTAGAGGAGAAAAGTGCGAAACGGAATTTAGAGAAGGAAACTGGGAACCGGTTTTCTGCACAGCAGAAGACGATTCTGTAAGACGCCCTTTAAGCGAAAAGTAAACAACACAAAATCTAGGCGAGGTATACGTTTGCTAAACGGGTGCGGATGGGACGTTAGGTACTTTGTCCCCATGGCGGCGTTGTCAATAGAAAGTATTCACTGCGGCCATAGCTGCGTGCGTGGCTGCTGAGCGCGTGTCGACGGCGACCTCGCTTAGTTCTTCTGCAGCGTGCATTCCGCACCATCAGGGTTGCCGGTCTTAGCAGGCTATTAATGTGAGCCCCTTCTGAAAGCATGCGCTCTAACTGGAAGTCAGCCATTCTGGTGCCTATTTTCAAATCAGGGGACTTTGCAGATGTTAGAAATTATAGACCCGTTTCCTTGCTAACCACATTCTCGAAACTGTTTGTGATTGTGGTAGAAACTCACCTTTCTAGCTATTTCAAAGAAATATTACATGAATCTCAACACGGTTTTGTTAAATCTAAAAGTGTTGAAACTAACTTAGCTGAGTATTTAGTCACGTTGGCCTCATTTATTTTGACTTGAGTAAAGTTTTTGGCCTTGTGCACCATGACCTATTAGTGCACAAGTTATCGGAATATGGAGTGTGTTTGCCGTTATGTTTGTGGTTTCAGTCATATATGTCTGGGCGCATGAACAACATTCGTATTAACGGTGTGTTGTTGAGATCATACATATCCTCATCCGGCGTTCCTCAGGGTTCAAATCTAGGACCCTTGCTGTTTAATATTGTTTGCCAACGACGTCGCTCTTTGCGTAAAACATTCAGATCTGCTTCAGTTCGCTGATGATATTAAGATCTTCAAACAGATACAATCACATGTTGATTGTGTTCTGCTACAGGAGGATATTACTGCTATTTCATCATGGTGTCTTCAAAATAAATAACGTCTAAATGCCAAAAAAAGTGTTATCTCCTTATCAAGGAAGAAGTGTGCGCTTGATTTTTTGTATAAGCTGGACAATCAACCATTGCGACGCGAATATTGCGTACGTGACTTAGGAGTGTATATTGATTCATCCCTTAGTTTTACAAATCATGTGTCAAATTTGGATAGCTCTTGCTTGCGACTTTTAGGTTTATTTTCACGTATTACCCGTCATTTCAAAGAGCCGTCCTGTCTCGTCAGGTTTACACGTCGATTGTGCGCTCAAAACTGGAATTTGGGTCTGTAGTGTGGAACTGCCTGGGTGTGACCAACTCTGATGGTCTAGAACGTGTGCAGAGAAAGTTGGCACGCATTGTTTACGACCGTTATTACGGTTGCCGGTATTTTTTTGGCTACGAGTCAATGTTAGATCGACAAAACTTGCAATCCTGGAAGCTCGTCGCAGTTTTCGTGATTATGTATTTTTGTATAAACCTGTACATAGTAGATTACGTTGCCCTAGACTTGTTTCTCTGCTTTCTCTACATGTCCCTCGAGTAAAGTGTCGACACCACAACACGTTTCACGTGCAAGACATATGTTCATTTTCCCCAATTTTACGAATTCAGAGCCATTTTAATGCACGGATCGCGGTGGTTGACGTTTTCAATGAGTGAGTGGAATTTTAAAAGCGCATTAACCATTCACATTTACTAACATCAGTGTTCGGATTTTGTATGTGTTCTGCCATGATGTGTACGTGTTTTTTTTATTTTTTAAGGTGTATGTTGTGCATGAGTGTGCACAAGTACTTAGGCCTCGGCTGTTTCTGGACACAAAACAAATAAATAAATAAATAAATAAATAAATAAATAAACATCGCCCTCAAATATGGCGTCCACTGAATACCCCCGTAGAACGCAGATGCGCTGATTTGCCTTTAGGCAAGTGAGTACCTAGGTATGCAATGTGCTACTACTCTTGTAAAACATTACGCTTGATTATTAGCTGGTATTTGTTTCTAAAACACGCACTTTGTTGTCTACCGATTAGCGAATATCCGCTCAAATGTTTTTTATTATTGTTTTGATTGATGATATTACGCTTTGTTTCTATCGGCAAATTCCCCAGTTCCTCGCGCACGTTTACTATCATTAGTTATTGAAAATATACTTTATATATATATATTTATTTTTTTTTTTTTTGATGAGGAACGGGAGGGGGATGTCGCTCTGAGCTGAGAAAGACGGCCAAGCGTCCACCGTGGCAGGTGGACTCTCGGCCGCGGTGGACTCTCGTCCGTTCCGCCTAACCTTGGCTGCGCACGCGCGCGAGGTGAACGAGATGTTGAAGCATCGTTGAAAGTAGAAGGCTCGCGCTGGAGGCGACAAAACTGAAGCTCATCATGGCAGTTTCTCACCATCCTTGTCGGTGGCTGTAGTATAGAATATTTAATGAATATTGTCGACGGATGAAAAAGAATCGACGAGCGTAAAACTGAAGATGAAGGTTTAATCCGGTTAACTTGTTTTAGAAACAAAAGAAAGAACGAGCGTAGAGAAAGCAGCAGCGAGCGTTGGAGAGTCGGCGTCACAGCTGGCTAGTGCGAGAGTGCGTCGTCGTAGGGAGGGTGTGGCATCTTTCGTTCATTAACAAAAAATGAGTTATCGCAGACACATCCGAGTGCCCTAAACATTTCAGCGACTCACGGGTGCACAGAATGTGCCCCTGCACGCGGCCGAGGGGACGTACGCACGCTATACCTCCTGGAGCGTTAGGGAACTGAAAAGTTTGATACGTTCAGTTTACGTTGATAAAATGTAATCGTAAAAATAACTTTCTGAGTGGTGAATTGAAATCGGATTCACCTCTTAACGTCTTTATCCTGACGCATTTTGTTCTTCCCTTACCTTTTTTGTTTTGCGTAGCAATGCCTCGTGAGTGAAACACGAGTAGTTATTCGGTGATCGTGGGTGCTTCGGCGGTGAAGGGCAGCATAGAAATCGTGGCTTTCTTCTCACACACTCAGTTCCCGTTAGAACCTTCCAAATAAGTCTACGGAGCGAACCAAATTAGCGAAATGACTCAGATATGACAGTGCACCAAGAACGCATCGTGGGGCAGGCAATCCGTCAACGTCAACCTCACGCGGCACACGGTTCAGAATAGCCAGTGGTTCACGCCTATCCCCTTTTTATTGCTTGACTGATAGTTATTTTGTTTACTAGTTTTCGCACATTCACAGGTTCCAAGGTGTTTGCCTCTGCTAGGAGGAGAAGAGTCTGTTGAAAGGTTCTCCTTATCAGCATTTAAATATTGATATTTTATATCTTTATTATTTATTTAGTTATGATTAACCTGCTGCGTCGTAAAGGCCTGAGTGCAGGAAAGGGTGTAAAAAAGTTTCAGGTCAAAGTACAGGTGGAAACACATTTTGATCTACACAGCATTAGTCCTACTGTTGTTAAAATAAAGAAAAAAAACTTTGTTACACGAGTTGACAACCGCTTTTTTGAATTGCAAATGTTTTCCGGGAAAAAAAAGTCGAGCACAGTTTTTTTTTTTTAAATAGTAGTACAAGGTGCTAATATTATTCCAGCTGCAAATAATTTTAGTGTTAAGTTCTAACTTCTATATGACAGCCATATGCGTGGTGACCAAGGCGGCTGAATAAACGCGTGTGATTTGATCTGGTACTCTAACAATCTTCGAATCGAAGCCTAAAATACGCTAATCGAAAACACTTATCACCAACATTTTTGCAAAGAGAACTAAACCAACAACCACTAACGCGCATATATTCTCAAAGGTATGCACTTGTTTTGGTTGACGTTTATTTATCCGAACTGCACGTAACAAATGAAAGAACACAAAGAAACTTGCGTCAATACAACAAAATCAGCCGAAGTTTTTCCCATTGTTACTCTAACGTATTCTTTCGTCCAGCTGTTTAAAAAAAATACGGAAATATTCGGACAGAAATATTTGGGATAAGGAAACGTTTTTCCTTAGGTAGTCTGCATCGTGTGGGTAGCATAGAGTTAATATTACAATCTAGAGTGAAAGGACCATGCATACGGACCGCTTCGGAACGGCACGGCATAGACGCGGACATCGCAAGTGTCCCAATTGTCCCAGTTGGTGGTCCGGATATGCCCATATCCTGGGCGGCGCAATATTATGCACAAAGAAGCAGCAACACATCACCTGTGGGGTCTGTACCTTTTACCTTTATTTTTTTCTAGCTTACTTTACAGAAAAACAGTGGAATCGCTTGTTGTATAAAAATAAATAAAGTTGACAAGCGCTCGAGCAACTTGAGCTCGTCGCGGCAAAACGAACACGCTTAGTCGTGTCGTCTGCTTTCTTTCTTCCTTTCTTCTGTCGCGCTCTATCCTCGTTCTTTCTTTCGAGACCGCCGATGTCAGCGCCCAGGATTTGCCGCGTTCTGCCCCTGGTGGGTAGTCCAGCACAATGTGCGGTCAGCACGTAAAACAATTCTCCTACGCAGTACATCTTTCGAAAACATCTGCTTTTTTAGAGCAGCGAAGACAGCATGATATGATGACAGAAATCTACCATCAACATGTATCTGTTATTCCGATAACTTATGAGTCTCGTCATAACAAGCGATGTCAAAACTCAAATATTTGTCTATATAGTGCGCGGACTATAGTTAAGAAAGTATGATATGTCCAGGGGATCTTCGACGCAACATCAATTTGATCGGGAAAACCGATATCTTGGAGCTGGCGCAGCGACTTCGTAGAACCGTACATGGCTATCACCGTTGCCGTAATCATCACTATAATCGAAGGCCATAAGAGCATATGAGCATTGCCGTTATCGGCGTTTTCGAGAGCGCCGCAATCTTAAGCAAGGTCATTCGCCAGAAGCCCTTGACGCATCTGGCCTATCCCCGGCATCGATCCCGTTGATCACGTTGCAGCGACTCTCCGTTAAGAAAATGGTGGCTCCGAGCTCTGTTGTCGTTTCACTGATAGCCCAGTGGTTTATAGCCTTTCTGGTTCAGCTTCCCGCCGCTCTGTAATGCCAATGTAACTTCTCCGTATCACTGAAGTGCCTGGGACGCGTCTTCGTCAAGAGGGTTTAGCATCCTATCCCTCTCACGCATCACAATTTGTCACAAAGTGGCAACAAATGACGGCACAGGAGCCGCTGTGTCATGTTGTCGCATGTCGCGATCCTGGCGGTTGGTGCTAGCAGTTCCGGCATAAAGTACGAGTGACCGCGAGGGTCGCTGTCGTCGCGTGATCCCAACTCCTGTCACCTGTAGCTTCCCTGAACTGTCCGGCCGAAAAGCGACCCGCAGCAAAACAAGCGTCTTCTGCATCCACCAGCGCTGCTGCATGAAACCGCCAGGATGGCGGCCGGTGACAACATAACACTTCTATGGACGTGTTCAAGGCAACGTATAGCTACCCTGCGGGCCCCGCACGTGGACTTTGACAATTATGGAGGCATCGAAAAGAAAGACCCCTCCCTCCCCCCTCGAATAGCGAAGCGAAGCTCTAAATAACGAGGTTTTAATTACGAAGCAACACGTACGCTTCCTAGGGAAACCCGAGACGGCCCCGGGAGCGGGAGTATCTCTTGAAATTAGCATACATCCGTCGATGATGCCCGCCTCTCTTCCATCTTCCGGTTTTCGGGTGGCCGCTTCCCGAAGGGACGGGTACAGCGTCGCAACCCGACTCCTTTGGACGGACGAGGCTGGATCACGCAGGGGCCATCCGTCCGGAACGCCATCTCTGTACACGGATTAGGCGGACACGTCTTATTAATCGACGCCCTGCAAAAATATGGTGCTTGCCTTTTTTATTATAAAACTTTGAAAGAAGAAAGGAAGGGGTCTTCCTCTAATAACCCCCGAGGGTGCGCTGGAAGAAAAGTCCCGAAGAGTTACATTTTGTTCTCTTTTTGAACAGACACTGAGCGTCCTTATCTTGTCGTTATAACGAAATGTCAGAAACGAGCCTCAATAATTAAACTTCGCAATTAGTTTCTTATCCACCCCCGCGATTATGTATACTTTGGGCCATTTATGCTGATGTGCGGGTTGGAACGTCCGAACGTTACTTGATCCCTCTGCTAAATAAATATATAAATCGTTTTTGGTTCGCACAACAAGAAACTGTAATAAATTTGAAACAAAACCTGTAGGAAGTTTCTTGCGATAAAAATAACAACATTTTCTTGACGCTGCTGATCCATTTACTTTGCTTCCCTATAAACATATTTCGATTTTCGTTTTGTCGTTTTGGAGATCGTCATAAAATGTGACATGGGATGCGTTAAATTACTTCACGTGTTTTATATATGTTGCCGCCGATTAAACAAAAATGTTTCCAGTAGGAGCATGATGTAAAAGAACGAAAGCTGTATAATAATACCCTGTACTGCCACAATAAGGTGCTTTAATAAAATTTGTTGTAACTATAAAAAATGAATAACTGAGAACAATAATATTTTTTGGCGAACCGTTTAGTGAGAGAGAAAAAGGTTCTTTAAGCGATCTATGCTTATATAGTTTTAATGATAATGTATTTTATTGGTGCATTCGTTGCAATGGGACTATGCATATGTACAAGGGGCTCAGACCCAGTCAAGCAGCACCCTTGCGGCTCTTTGTCTGAGCTCCATACATCATTTGTTTAGTACTTTGTACTTGGTGATGTTAAATAAGCCTTGATTTGAATTTGATTTGAATCACCCGACGTAATGAAAGTGTATTCTACGCATTTACGTTACAGTGAAATTAACATTCCAGTATAATCTGTAGTTCCACAAGCAACCTTGTTGTGGACTTCGAGGTGTCTGATTTAGTCTAATGATTTGCCCAACAACACTCCTCTCTAAGATTGATTGCCGATGATTGTGTAGTGTTCTTTAATATTACAAACTAAGAGAGATTGTGTTGCCTTTTATTATAGTGCAATATTTTTTGTGCGTGTGGCACAGAGAGCAAACATAACGAGGTCGAATGAACGGGATAGGGTCAATCCCTTTTTCTTTCTCAATCTAATCATAATATTTCAAACCCCCCGGTAGCCTCTTGTATTTGAAAGCAACTCGCTTTTCTCTTCTACACTATTTACAATAGAGAAATATACGCGTATGTAGGCATTGAAAATATACAGAGTATTCAACGATAAACAAAAACAAACGAACGAATTATGCGGGGAGTTTAGGTGTATCACGAGCAAACTTACAAATACCGCATTTTTTACTCCGCATTATGCAAAATTATTCTTAGTTATACGCTACATGTTAAATCGAGTATTAATATTAGCTCATTAATCGTATCAATGCCACAATATTGACCATAAAAGCACCCATGCGAACCGCATTCACAACGCACATTTTACGAGATTGAAGCTTTAATTGCGAGCATACATACAATATACAACACTTTCTATTTATATTTTATAACGAACCCTCATCATACCGTACTACTACTAAAACATTAAGGAGATTAAAAGTAGTGTTTTTGAGAAAATCGATCCCCAATTCATAAGATTTTTGAAACATTGGTTAATTCAAAAGTATGTAGGAGATGTTTCATTATATATACAATATTGAATTTATAATGAGCGAAAAAAACTAAGTTTAGGCTTTCTTGTGAGAACAAGATAATTAAAATATCTTAAAAAGGAACGCGTAAACAATTGCCAAACATTGCCGAAAATCATAAAAGAGACAGTTTGATTTTTTTAGATATTTTAAAGAATTGCAAAAATAATTCAATAGGCACAATGAAAACTATCTTGGAATTGTCAGAAAAGAGCCCTAAAAGAATAGTTTAATAAGTGACAAAATAGCCAGTGGTAAAACATGCCATCTCCAACAGGTAGAAGAAACGTCAGTTTTCACCTCGGCCGCTTCAATGACCAATATCTTGAAAAAGGAAAAATCCACTAAACTTGCCGTTTACGGTGTCTTTCATTTCAAGAATGCTGCCAAAACATACTTTTTTTATCGAAATTAAAAATTCGAATCTAAATCCGTGCCTGAGTTGAGACGAAAACAACCACTATACGAATTCCATTCTTGTAACCGGCGACGTATGCTACAAAACCAACAGATAAAAAGGGCACCGAGAGAAACTGAACCGTGCGGAAGCGTGAAAGCAAACAGTGCTTAAAAAAAGTGCTGAATCGGCGGCTGCGTTGACAACCTTATGTAAAAACCAATAACTCATTTGTAAACGACGTCAATTAAACAAAGAACATAATCCTAGTTTCTTAATTAAGTTATATGTCATAGCTGTAGTATAAAACGAGGTTGCCATATTCCCCTCTGCCAGTTTAAGTGGCCGGTTTTATACAATTGTACGAAAATAGCAAAAAAGATAACTCCCCCCCCCTCTCTCCTCCTGGCAAGATTCCCCTAAGTGGGAACAGTTTCGCATTCGCAGTCGGTGGAGAATGCGCGTTTCCTGGAATCCGGTCATTTTTCACACTGATTGAATTTCCTCCCGTCGGTGGCCGCTTTTATATTCCATTCTTGTTTCTTTTCCTTTGCTTTACTTTTTTTTAATCCGTGTTTAAAGCGGTCTACTGCATTCCCGCCCACTCCACGGGAGTAGGGAAACACGTCTTTGAGCCGGGATATGGGCGCCGCGAACTGTCGACGGGGAAACATACAGGCGAACGGCTACCGCCGGCAAGCTTGCTCCACCCCATGCTTTGATGCGTTAGAAGAAACACTCTTCACAAGCGCACGGAACGTCAAGCTTCTGACCTGTTGCGCACTTTTTCAGGTTCGTTCGGTTTTCAGTACAGAATTGTATGTTCCCGAACCTAACTTTGGTTTGGCCTTGAAAAGTGCAGCGCGCCACGGCAGGCCACGATGGAAGAGAGTTGACCGGCAGCGAAACAAAGCTCCGCTAGCCCCCCCCCCCCCCCAAAAAACAACAATAAATAAAAAATAAAAATAAACAGATTTGGTAAAAAGGAGGACTTTGAGACGCTTAAAAAAAATTGGCCAGCGGCGAAAGTTTCGATAGCGACAAGAAAGGAAAAGGGTACGAAAGGGGGACATGGCGACGTCATTAAAATTATTTACTTAATTAATTAATTGCTTAAATATTTAACTAGATGATTAGGAAATGTATTTATTAGTGTATTCCTTCATTTATTAATTAGTTCATCCATTCATCAATTTATTTGTTTATTTATTTTCTTTATGAACAGCTGATGTCTTCGTAATGATGCACGAACAGTAAGACTACAAATCAGTCAGAAACAACTTAATTGCAAAAAAACAAAAAAACTTCGACTTAGAAGCGTTAACAATTTCTCCTCCGAGGACGTTAGACAAAAGTTGTATGCGGGTCACGTGGCTAATTGAGGTGATGTGATACACAAAGGAAACTAGGAGAAACTCACAAAACTCGCCTTAGTACATGAGCATGAACAGATGACGCGAACAGAAATAGTTGAGGAATAATTCATAGGCACGGCATTGCGTGCCTGGAAGGCTGAGACTGGACTTGACGTTCACTGCGTTCTTCATTAAATGCCATTTTTTTATGTGCCGATTCCATCAGTAAACAAATATACAACTGGAGTTTTTTTTTCGATATAAGAAACTGATTTAGTTATAGATTTTAAAATGTTAAAAGTAAATACTGAGTGATGTTGCTAAACTCAGTTACACTGTTCTTCGAATTGAAACAAATCAGTAAACGTCCAGACGAAGGTTCTTCATAAAATTAAGATAGAAATATAGAGACGAAGGTAGATATGTAACATTTTGCACGACATTCACGTGCTCCGTCCCACGCTGTATATTTTCTTTTTATCGTTGGCTTCTTCTTTTAAAGGTTTTTTATTTTGATCCAGCGTTTGTTTGAGCGTATCACGCCGCCACTGTAACGTTGAATTTGTTTAGAAAGCAAGATACGAATCTGCCAATTACTACTCTAATCCCACACCTACATGTTGTTGTGTGGAGCCAACGGTAAATTTAATCCGTATCTTTGATACCAATAGCCCATATAATATTGTGTGGCTTTCATTGAGACAAATAAATTAATTTAAAAATATGCAGTAAGTGGCCACTTTTTATTATTTGAAGACATAGTTTGACTGCATTGGGCCATTCTACACTTCTTGAACTTGCAATCTCCGAAAGAACAAAAAAAAGACCTACAAGTTCCAAAATCGCATCTATACCTTCTTAAAACAAATTAAGCCTGGACACTCACCATATTTGCTACCCCACTTGACACGACAGTTCTTGTGCGCAAATTAAGCATTCCAAGTTAGAGAACTGAACAATTAGAATAAAAAGCATATTTTTTAATAAAACTAAACACTGACACGATCTCTTCCCAAAGATGCTGAAAGTCTATATAATGTTTGAAAACATCGAAAGTATGGAAGCGAGGTGATTAGAAAACATCATATTCTAAAGCATTGAGTGTTTGTGTCGTTTTTTCCGCACAACTTACACGGATTTTTAATTTTCGGTTTGCAATCGGAGCGCATCTCGGCCCCTACGGCACCGCGCCCCGTGGAGAAATAGTGCAACCAGCCTCTGCTGCGTTGCGCGAGGACAGCGCAGCAGAGGTTGGTTGCACTATTTCTCCACGGGGCGCGGTGCCGTCGGTGCCGAGATGCGCTCCGATTGCAAACCGAAAATAAAAACCCGTGTAAGTTGTGCGGTTTTTCAGAAAGCCGTAAAATGCTGCGCGTACCTTCTATCGTTCTGAAATTTGTTGATTTAGTGTTTTTCGATGATGCCCAGCAAGTTTCTAATTGAAACCAAGCACTTAAACACAATATCAAAAAAGTTAATTACGCAAATATAAGAAACAGCTTAATTATCCCAAACTTCAATAATTTTCCTGAATGGGCCACTCGGCCCAGGACCAAAATGACACTAGCCTTTTTTTTTTGTTGCGACGCGTAGTTTTCGCAATATCGAATTTGTCCGCTTTTCGTGAAACACCCTGTATATCTTACACCGTGGTGTTGGTGAAGCGCACGATCATCGCCAGTGACTCTGTTAACTATAAAGGGGTATTCACACGAGGGAGAAATCCGGGGATTTCTCCACGACTCGCGCACTCCTCGACGAAAACGTCAGGCTTTGCGATGTGCAAAGGCCTCGCGTTTTCGTCTCGTGATGCGCGCGCCGGGGAGAAATCCCCGGGATTTCTCCTTCGTGTGAATACCCTTAGAGAACTCTATAAGTACGAGAAAGCACGCACGTGGGGCAACAGAAACCAATGCCCCACCCTGTGTTCATTAACACAGAATGCGTTATATGTCCACCACCTATCCATATCCGGTTAGGTGCAAGCAATGGAAGTCGACAGGCCGACTGCCTGGGCGTGAAGCGTGTAACTTGATCCGATCGTCATCGTTGAACGCTGACGCAGCACCTGTTTTGAATAGGGTATTCACTGGCCACCATATTTGAGGTCACTGTTTAGAGCGCATGCTCAGAACGAGCTCACATTAATAGGCTGCCAAGACCGGCAATCTTGATGGTGCGGGTGCACGTTGCAAAATAACTGTGGAAGCTATGCCATCAGCACGTGCTCAGCATTAGCGCACACAGATATGGCCGCCAGTGAATACACCCTATACGAGCTGAGCCGAATTCACGCCGGACACCGACGCAGTCCTCGTGTCCGGTACATGCTCAGGGAACGTGCCTTAACAATGATATAGACAAATCACGAGCCAACGAGCGATACAATTACATCACCCATGCAAACACAATCAAACGCGGCGATAGACTGAGGGACCGCTTTAAAGTCTCACATTTCACCGGAGCAAAGAGTTCCCAACGTGGAAGTCAGTTTCTTTAACCAGCGTGCCTTGATAGCGGTTACATTTCTTCCTTGTTTTACTGACATTTCGGAGTAATCGAAATTTCCGCAACAAAATTACCGACTTTCGTTCAAACACCGACTCAATATCAACTCCGAGCACCGCAGCTATTTGCTCTCAAACCACTTTTCGTTTCAAACGAAAAGATTTGATATCTTGGGGCACGTAATCTGCATTTATATGAAAGACAAACATACTCTAAGGACCTGCTTCCTGCTTCTCCAGAAAAGAGCTCGGCTCGCGAACCGAGAAAAGCAAAAGCCAGTCTCGACAAATGAGACCCCGTTCCTCACCGAACAACGTTGCTATAGCACGAATTCTCACCGCCGAGGTTTCGCGGAGCAGCGAAGTCCTTCACCAGTCCGATGATTAGCATAACGCTCCCTCGAGTGCTTTTCTTGGGCCCCAAGCGTGCGCTCGGTCAACGACCGACGCAGCGGGAAGTCCTCTCCGACCTCTCATATACTCACTGAATCTAGATTGAGGTATGGTGGCTGGAACGAGTCCCCGACTGCTGTGTTTATCATGTCCCTGAATTTCCGCCTGATGACGTCATAGAATTGTCATGCTGCCGCCGACCGCGATCCTGGTGGTGTCTGTCACAGCAGGGGTGGTGGATACCGCAGACGCCTGCTTCTGCTGCAGGTCTCTCTCGCTTGACAGTCTACGAAACATTTCACAACCACGAGGTGCGGTTCTACGCGCCGGACCCCGAAGACAGCGACGGTCGCATTCGCTCGTACATTTTTGGGTCCCTACCGCTAGAGCGGGGTCCGGGGCCATCGCCCCGGTCGGTGATACCTACCGTCGGCCCTGCCTGCCACAGTATTCTTCTGTGCTGTTGGTAAACGACGAAAGACCCAGAAAACGAACCTCCGAGTCCGTCTTGTAAAATTTGGGAAAACCGTGAAAAGCCGAATTAAATCTGTCCGTGCGTAGCAAATACTCGAGCGTCAAGAAAAGAAAATTGAACCTTCATCTTTGTTTTGGGGGTGACTCGAGACACAGCTCTCACTTAACTGTCGGCAAGGTTGATCCTTTTTTCCCTTATCTCGATTCACTATCATAACTGTACCAGGGACGTTTTCTAAGCGTTGCATTTCAAGACCATGCTCCCTAACACACTTCCTAAACCGAAAAAAAAACGAAACGCGGAGTTGTAGTTATAAGGTGTTAGCGGTGAATCGAACTCGCATACGAGCCCTATGACCTAGGCGTCTCCTACATCGTGCGCAATTAATTCTAATTAAGCCCGCACCCCTGTTTTTCCGCTCTCGGCCGCTTAATTCACCTCCTCCCAGACACCATCCCCGACCGATGGTCTAGTAAAGACCGACACGGTGGCGAACGCCATCTGTCGTTAAAAATGGGCGCACCGTAAATTCAATTAGCGGGGCTTTTAGCGCGAACCGCTTTTCATGTGGCCAGCGAGCGGCAGCCCCGTTTCGGGTCTTCCCCAGAGCGGTGCCGTCTGCTGCTCCGGTTTCGCACACGCGGGCCCCTTTTCCTAATGGCTGAAGGTTGATCTGGGGAGGATAACGCCTCATTCACTGCAATGGATGCCATCATTGGACGAGACTCAACAGAAACGGCCGAGTCGCGTTAAAAGTTCCGTAATGCACGACCTCAGGAGAGCTAATGAGCTGAGGGTGTCGGCTAGGGTACCCTTCAGCCCCGTCCTCCTTTTGACCGTACTTGATAAAGCAAGCTGAAGAGAAGAAAAAGAAAAAAGCGTGGAAGCTTTTCTTTTCGCAATCTACTCAGAACCATGTGCAATTAGCATTTACACAATTGGTGGGCTCTTAAGTGACGTCATCAAAAGGCACCCTTTATGTAAGTAAGGGAGTCGTGCGGTAGTAGAAAGGAACAGGCAAATCGTAGCCCACAGTTGGGAGACAGATAAAAACGCTGTTATAATTAGTTTCTTTTTTTTGTATTCTGCTATAGTTCGTTTCACCTTATGTTGCGAGCGAAGCCAACGCTACAAGCGCGAGCACGCTGCGTTGTGGCAGCTGCACTGTAGTGCACGAGCGCACGTGCGCAAGCTGGAACGCTCAGAAGGTTGGGCTCGCGCTTCTAGCTTTGACTTCGCTCGCACATAACGTGAAACGAAGTATAGTAGACCATTTGCTATATTACCCAAGCATCAAGCATCAAGGAGAATGCAGGTATTTGTGTTTTACGCTCCACACGCGCACGCCTTCCCCGTATAAAAGATTCGAAGTAAATAACCAAAATAAAGCGTGGATAAACGCGCGTGCAAGATGCCATTTGTTTTAGGTATTTGCTTTAGAAATGTTACTACTGCTGAAGCCAGTACGTGCGGCGCGTGGAACACGAATCCCTCCATTCTCCTTGGTGCTTGGTTAATATAGCAATAAGTCTACTGTTCGGGCACGGTGAAGTTCTTTAGTGACATGATCTGATTGACAGAGTAGTACCCTGAGCGTGGCTACCCGATACGCCTGACATTGGGCGCGCAGTTGGCACAAAACCAGACTTGATAGGAGGGTGAAAAATCCGTGACCTTCCGCCGACTATCGTAACACTCTTAATATCGCTTCGCTTAGGTTCCCGTTATAGCCGGAACTGTTTCGCAAGAAAACACACACCTCGTAGTATGTTCAAATCAGTGATTCGGATAACTCTAAATATTCCCTAGCTTACACAGAGCATTGTTTCAGATAATTTATAGTAGTAAAATATAAATGTAAAAAAGAAAACACTTTGTGGAAGGTTTGACTGATGCAGATTAGCTTTAGAGTGGAACATGATAAGTGGAACAACATGCAAGTGAAACGACAATCCACGTATAAAAATATGATTTGATAACGTTGCATATATTCTTTCTCAAACTAATCAACTTTTATGTTGATCGGGGTTTATATGTGGAACGCGGGTGTTCTTCGCCCTTCATTTTTACTTTTAATCCGTTCGCATTAGAACGCTCGTTGTGACGAAAACCCGGAGGTGTCTTTCGTTTGTCAGTGCCGGGGAAAGAAGGAAAAGCAAGGGGAGAGAGTGACGCGTGCGACGGTCCCATTGGTCCGAAGTGCAGACGTCAGCACGCGTCAACCTCTCCCTCTCTCCCCGGCACTGACAAACTGAAAGACACCGCCGGGTTTTCGTTAAAACGAGCCCTTTCGCTTTCGTCAAAGTCAGGCGCACAGCTGGCGCGGAGCCAGAGGGGCAGAGGCGCCGTGCAACGCCTCCTAGATAACAAAGCCGTATTGCTGAATGAGATGTCGTGATCAGAGAAGGTCAACGCTGGACACAGATTGGAAACGAGTGCTGCGTCAGCGCTCGGCTTCGAGTCAAGTTTGAGCCGAACGTTGACGCAATCGTCGTGTCCAATCTGTGTCCAGCGTTGGCCTTCTCTGATGGCGCCATCTCATTCAGCACTACAGCTTCGTTATCTAGGAGGTGCTGCGCCGAGACGCGGTGGAATGCAAGCGTGTTCAGTTGCCGCTCTGCCGTCGCCGGTTGTCCTTCGCTCTGGGTTTCCGTAGTAGCGGTGCGTGGGCTATGATGTGTATGTAGTTAAAACGATAGATGCGGTTCCTTCCATGAGTGATATTGATGCGATTCCTTCTACGAGTGGTATGGATGTGGTTCTTTCCACGAGTGATATGGATGATAGTATCTAATGGTCGTCGACGTACTCTGACAGGCAGAGTACAAAAAAGGGTGAAACAAATTACAGGAAGATCCATTGGTGGATTCTTGGGGACTGCGTTAGCATGACCCTTGGAAACGCCACACACGTCACCTCTTGGGAAACGCTAACGCTGACCCCGTAACGAGGCCAAAAAGGGCAGCAAATAAAGTAAAGAATAGAGGAAGCAAAAGAGAAAGCCATAAGGGAAAAGTGAAGGAGTCAGAGTAAGCGTTTCCCAAAGGGGGACGTGTGGGGCGTTTCTTAAGGTCATGCTAACGCATTCCCTAAAAATCTACTAACTGATCCTCCCTTAATTTTTCTTATCTGGAACACCTAAACGCTACACGGGTTGTCATTCCACTTAGCCCGAGGAACATCATGCGAGTGGAACGATAATCAAAGTAGCGTCTACGTGTTTCAGATAGAAAACAAAATTCAAAATGAAGCGAAGACAACCAACGTTCCGCATAGAATAATCCCCGATCAACATAAAAGTATGATTTCATAACGTTTCATGTATTCTCTCTGGAGCAAGTGAAATTTTTATGTTGATCGGGGATTATATGTGGAACGTCGGTGTTCTTTGCATCATTTTTACTTCTTTTTTTTTCTTTTTGCACACGTAAACGCTACGGAGATTGTCGTTTCACTTAGCCCTCCTCAGGAGCAGATTGCACAACTGAGTTGATATAATAATGCTCTAACTTACCAGGGGCATTGGTAAATTGCTTTGAACACATAGTTTAGTATATTAAAAACTTTCAGGATTATAGGAGGGTCGTTCCCCCTTAATTTTCAACTTAAGCTAACCCTTTTCCTGCAACTAGTATTACGTAGAATTAGAAAAAAAAACTTGATTTGTCGGGTTGGGCCTTTTCTCCTTTCCTCTTCGCAAGACCCCAGCAACAGAGAGTTCATCGGAAGTCCTCAATCCAACCCCTCGTAACAGTCATAGTAGCTGAGCCCAGACCTCCCTATCATTTCATTCGTGGTTTCTTTTGTCCGCCGCCACACAATATCAGTACGTCTCGGGTGGTCCCAAGAGAGGGAGCGAACGAGGTCGACAAAGCCAACCTCTAAAAAGGCACCGCGTAAACGGATAAGCCACAACTCAAATCCACAGCGGTCATCCGGCGCAAGCTCGCCCACTCTCGTAACAGCGGTCGGGCACAAAGCGCGCACCGACAAACCCCGACCGCAAATCCCGGCAAATGCTGCTCCGGGACATTCCCTCTCGCTGTACCAATAAGCTCTAAGCACCGAAACGGAACCACCCAAAGAATAAAAATGTCCCGCTCTGCTTATAGGCCTCCTCCCCACTTCTTCATCGGACAGCTGACCACTCGGACATAACGCCGTGGAGACGCTCCGCAAATGCCTCTGCGGTCGGCAGCCGGTAATCCTAGCCGAATCAAAGTCGACACAAAACCGAAACTATACGATGTCGTTTGGGCGATGGCTGACGCGATGTCCGCCTAATCCCCCGACGCCCGGTGCTTTGGAAACGGGGGTTCCAGTGCGATGAGGCGCGGCAGGGAGTACGGGAATAATGGGGACTGCAACCTTCCATCGACCGAAGGACCGGGAGCGTGAGTTGTTACCCGAGCATCAGATTATGTTTTTCTACGACGCCGAGGGCTCATGAAAAGAAAGAGGAGGGCCGCAGCGATAATTTTGGAGCGGATAAACCACGCTTGAAGGCGATAGCTAACATTGACGAATTGTCCGTCCTCTAATTTAGTGTCCGGTCGGTTATTGTTGATGTATCTGGAAAGGATTAAAATGTTTTAGCGTGCTTTATGGCAGAGTATTTGGTTGTAGGCCATCGCGCTGTTTACAAACAACCCCGCGTTTGCCCGCACCAAAGGGGGGGGGAGGGAGGGGGGGAGGGGGAGGGCACTACGTATATGCGCAGAAACCAGATTGCTGCGAAGTGAAGCGTGTGCGCGTGCGCGGTGACGACAGCGACGCCACCGCAGGGGCGTGACGTCATAGCCGTGTGTTGGTGTATGCGGCCAGCAAGTGTTCCAAAATGCGTCTTTAGAATTTCCTGGTTGCGCACAGATACAACTTTACAAATCGAGAAAAAAATCTTTTTACACTTTTATATGTTCGCTAAGTACAGCGCACACGAAATGGCCCGGTACAATTGGTTTACTATATCTTATTTTAACATTCATTTAAAAAGAAATAAAATGGCAAACTTCACTTCTTGAGCAACTCTCGCGTAATTGGGCATCTTACGTCATTTTTGGCATTTTAAAGCACATTTAAACGTTTTATTGTCGATCAGAAGCTTTTCGTGTGGAGTATTTTACGCTTTGTGAACTTTTTAAAGAATATAGGGATTTATAGTTACGTTTTCCTGTTGTTGTAATTGTTTTGGTTTGTGTCTCTTTTGGGGGGGGGGAGGGGGAGTATTGATCTCAAACTTTGAGGAAAAAATCGAAAATGTAAAGATGATGCAATTTTTGCTTAGATAACAGTCATTGTAGATTTGCTCTAAACACCGTCTGATAAAGCCTTGACGAACCGTTAATTCTCAAGCCGGGGTAACACTGCTTGATACATCAGTCAAAAGACAGTCTGCAAATAGATTCAAACGCAGTCGTCGCAGAGATCCGTGCAGTCGAATGCCGAATAACAATGAGTTCAAGGAGAAAACCCTTGCCTCGTCCCCTTTCGGGCAATAAAAGCATCTCCTAAATGCCACGGCACTCGGGGACAAGCTTTCTTGGCATTTCCGAGGGGAGGCTCACAATAGGATAGCGCTCCAATGGGAGGGCACGCGTGCCCGTACCTTTGACTGTATTGACAAGAAACAGTTGTCCACGAGTATTCGCGACTCCAGCGAACTATAGATATTTTCACAAGTGCGCCGGCATCTTGAATGTCGTCACTTCCAGTATGGGCGAAAGCATTGTTTAGTTGCCGCCACGCCAATAGAATACGTTTAGGATATAAGCGCAACCGTCACCCATTCTCGTTTTGCCTCCCGTCTATTTTTTTTTTTTTTACTATTTGCGGGTTGAAATGTTTTATTATTTTTTTCCTCGGTCATGCTCGATATGCCTACCAGGCGGCTGGGGACAAGAGTCAACAAAAATGGTCTATAGGGGGCGCGCTGGTCAGGCAAAACGGCGAACGAAAAGGAGGTCGTTTTCATCGTTCAGCACGCGGACCACCATAAATGTCTTGCACTGCAGCGCATTATCGGTGTTACATATGAAAAGCAACGCAATTTTTCGACGGTCAAGAACCGTCTTTCTAGTCAGTGTATAAGAATGACACGGCGGAATCATAAAAATAAATAGTGGAAACGATACTTTTTTCTATGCTGCCTACGAGAACTAAGCAGCGATAACAGACGACAGAGTCGAAACTGTTGATATACTCATCTCAAACCAGAAAGAATAGAAGAAGAGTGTTAATCTTTGGGGAGTTGAAGTTATTCTTTTGCCGCGTTTTGTCTACTATTGCTAGTCTGTTCAAACTGAATTTGCATTATATAATGACACTAATCAATTTTTTCTCTCGTGTAAAGGATATCTTAATGGTATTAATTGATGTCCTAATTGTATGTAAATAATTCTGGTGCCCGCGTCTCAACTGCTATTTAGGTGGCTCGGGACTGCCAAGCTGTGTTACAGCTTTTTTCCCTTTTCACCTTCCAACTGTAAACTGTTGGCAATAGCAAAGAACATTTATTATTATTATTATTATTATTAACCTCCTCTCTTGAGCTTCTCAGCGTTGTCGCAACGCGGTGTCGATTTCTCTGGAATCGCCATTAGTAATGTATTTTCTGCGTCATCTATCGAAGGCGAGCGCTAGGCGCAGATTAAGCACGAGTGCGGCGTCAGAGTTTGGCTAGGACTCGTGTTCAATAGACCGATCTCACCAGCCAGTTTGACTACGCCACCGCTGCCGCAATGCATCGAGGAACTTTAGTCTTTCTGCGCGTGCGACAACCTCGCTGGAGCTGTGCGCGTGCAGGGCACGAACAGTCTCGTGCACTGCCGATTGCCTCCTGTAAACCAAAGTTATGGCGGCCTCGCGCATGCGCCGAACGCTTGGTGAGATCGGTCTATTATTGAAATAAAAAATTGCGGTGGCTTATCTCGGCTATGCGGGGATATACGTAGCGTGAGCTTATGCGCACAAAATGAGAGGCGCTATCAAGCGGCTCCGGTGCAGCGTCAGACTTGGCTACTGCGCAACGGAGGCGGACAGCTGGGCACGCGGCGGCGCCGGTGCGTCTGCCGCGGCTATGACGTCACTCCTCTGGAATGTGCAGACTGGCGAGGCGCGCGCGGTGGCGGCGGAGCGCGCGGCGGCGGTGGCTCCGGCGCGCCAGCTGTGCATCGTGTGACGTCACTGCTCCTCGCGCATGCGCAGACCGGCGAGGTGCGCGCGGTGGCGGCGTCTCCGGCGCGCCAGCTGTGCGCCGTGTGACGTCACTGCTCCCCGCTCGCGCAGCACTGGAGCACGGCTCATTATGCGAGCCACGCGAAACTGCTAAACCTCGGCCAGTCTAGCTCACGCTACAATACCTGAGACTGCTAATGAAACTATATACGTGCACACACTCACTCTTTCAGAACAGATGCTTATAAAATATATCCACGTGAAATAGCAGATACAAACTGTGCTGGCCGGCAAAAGCCAAAACTACTTTGTACGTGGGCCAGACAATCAGCATAAATGCTTGTACGCACAAAAAATATTAACATCATCGTTGCCCGCAAGTCGCCAGTAAAAAACAGAAACAAAACAACTATGCTGCATTAAATAAAAAACGCGTTATCGAGTGAATATACAGCCATTCAAATAATAAACAAAATAACAATCTTACCTAACATATAACATTCGAATATGCTAGCAGAATTTACTCCTTATACAAATACACAACGATGAACGCATATATATATAAATATAAAGAATACGTTTGGAACAGCCACATTTAATGCCAATTAATCTATGTACTCTAGAAACGTTTCTATTAAATGTCAGGAAAGTAAAATACAATTTTTAGCCCCACGACATCGACACAGCGCACTCCTGCAGTGCAAACACCCAAGCTACGCACCCCGATACTACCGATACGGGAAACTGGTACGACTAATACAGAAAACGATGACGTGGAAGCAACAAAATAGTCAACGCAAGAACTTCCGTCAATCACGAAAACGTGCGGTAACAGTCGAGCACCGCTGGGGCTACAGGAAGGATGCAGTTAGCTTAACTCAAAGTGGATAGCTGATTAGAGAACAAAGTACACAAGAAAAAGCGTAACCCAGGAGGAAGCGTGAAGGGAAAGCCAACAAATGAGTACTTAACCTAATCAGAGTGGCGGGGGGGCGCCCCGGACGACACCGCGACAAACCAACAAAGGAAGAGAAGCGACTCGACCGACGAAACACCGCATAAAAAGACCAGTGTCCCGACAGACTTGTACAAGTAGATCGCCTCGCTATGTTATCAAAATATAAATTAAAAAAACTGCTGTCTAAAATAAGGTGGAGGGGGGGAGACCGAGACAATGGTAGGCACTCGACATTGTAAAGAGAGGGGAGACAACGCCTCTCACCACCGACAGCGCCATCTAGTGAGCGTGCGCCGCGACGACGACTCGAAATAGAGGGGTTGAGGGGTTCCCCACGGGGCTAGAGAAGGCTCAGGGAAAGGAGGCAGGCTTACCTAATGCCCACTTGGAAACCTGTCAGAGCGACGCAGAGATCGTCCGCAGAAATAGGGGAGGACCGGCGAGCAGCGTCGATGGAATAAAGTACAGTGATCAGATGAAAAAAGAGAGGATACAAGGATAACAAACAGGAACACATAACAGAGCTGCATTCCAGTTCCCATATAGCGTCCTGATTGCCCTTGTTTGTTTTTGGTTCTTTCCTTTGTACTGCGGCAGGGCGAGTTTCTGCCACGTAGAAGTTGTCGACTGCTCTCTCGCTTGTTTTCTATCTGCGGCACTTTGGTAATGCGACGGTTTACGCTGTACAATATGTGCTACGTTTTGTTTTCTCGTTTTATTTGTTTGTTGTGCGAGTACGTGCCAGTGTACATATGTACCTAAATCGGTCTTTGTATTTTCTGTTCTTTGATTGTCTCCGGTTCACTAGCGATGTTCACAAATATATGATAGTAAACCGACTCACACAACTGCGCTTAAAAAAGAGTCGGGCAAAAAAAAATAGCAAGAAGAACACAATCTTTGAATGTCGGTTCTAGTAGTTTTGCACCTCTTGATATCTAAAAAATGTTTTGTAAGTTATGCACGCTTCATTTTGTGACATTAATATTCTACGGATTGCCTACGGTGATTGTGACGAGAAAAAATATTTAAAAAATATGTACAGAGGTCGAAGGTGCTCTAAGTCTACCTGCTACCACCAGTGTGTGTTCCTGTCGTAAGCGTTTACGAAGGAATATTGCTCAAGCACCATCCACATATCGCCATGTGCCACAACCCACAGTGCATGATATAGTCGGCCCTCCCTGTATTTTACGACATAAATTCCCTGAACACACTTTTACCAAACCTGAATATTACATTAAAAGTCCACAAAAATACCGGCGAGAGTTTGGGGTTTCGCTGGTCTACCACTGTGAAATGAACAGTCTCGTAGCAGCTAAAAACTAAAAATACTACTCACAACGATTCTTCTGTAGTCATGGAGAGCTATTAAATACAGACATTCCAATGCCAAATAGTCAATTAGTTTGAAAATCATTACATTACGCTCGAACGCCGATGACTTCGATCTGTACGAGAAAACATGTTAACTCATAAATAAAACAATTATACTAGTTTCATTCATAAAAATGTGTTCAATGTAAAAATATATAAAAAAGCCTCATGTATCAAGCATTTCAACGACCACTCTTCTATTCGACCCAAGTGCTTCATTTGACACATACTATTGATGCTTCAAATTTCGCGTGTGCCGAGAACATGTAAACATCTTACGTACACATTTTGAAAAACCGGAGACGACAGACGAAAAAGGGGACAAACACAAAACGTCTCAAACGTTAGTGAGACGTTTTGTGCCTGTCCCCTTTTGCGTCCGTCGTCTCCGGTTTTTCAAAAATGTATAACATAAACTAGCCCGCCCGACTACCCACCCTATCTTCAGTCAGCCTACGTACGATGTTATTTCTCCATTCAATCCACACCGCATTCCACAATTTTCGTGCAGCACTATCAAAGGCTAGACGCGAGAACGTAGTTGAACAGCAGACTCTGTTTGCACGGGAGCTTCCGCACAGACACGCTCTAAACACACGCTCTTGTGGCCGTGGTTCCCCATTGCGCTGTCCAAAGCTCTCGGCGTGAAACACAGAGAACCAATAGCACGCGCAAACAAATTCACGCTCGAATGTGTACATGCCCACACAAACTAAGGTTGTGAAACCAATCGTCACTGATTGCAGTAGAGCGAACCTGTCTGTCACGGGTGCCCTGAATCACCCCGGGGGCCGGAAGCCTCATGCATAACCCCACTTCATCATGCGTCTCGCAGCGGCTGGTGCACGAAAGCACCCGATGTCAGAAACCCCGTGTGAAATGCCCCGCGTCAATCGCCCCGCTCTTTTTTCACCGTTTTAGAAAGACCCAATTTAGAAGCCCATGATTCAACTCCGGTAAACATCTCCGGAATTTCAAAGTGTCTTTCAAAGCCTTCAAAGTTACATAACTGCGCACAAATAGTTATTTTCTCAAAGGCTCGTTAATGCCCTTTACGTACTTATAAATTAATTAAAACAGCCGATTATTGTATCCGACTTATTTATTAAAACTAAAGCTATTTACAGCGCACGCTTATTTTTAAATTTAATACCTGAATTGTAACCTAGATTTAATACCCAGAAATAGATTTACTACACCTAGATGCCGATAAGCGGCATCTAGGCATTATAAAGAGTTCTGAAGAAACTCTTCCATGCTGAAGGGGCACCGTTCCATAAGCGTTCCTGCAGTTTCTTGGTACTGTTGTCTTTCTCAATCCGCTTGTCAGTTCGTTTGCGAGTCTGACCACCGTTGGATGGCTGCAACAGCGATACTCGGCTTGTGGCCTCATCTTTCTTGAGATCTACAAAGGCGCTTAATTGAACATGGGGTTTGTCTTCCTGCTACTAAAACTAACTACTTCTTTATCCAGCAATGGCCTATGCAGAGCGCATCTTCGTCCCTCTGCGACTGAACTACTTTTGTGAAAACTGAGTTCGTTGCTGGCGAGTATGGCGTTTAATGTCATCAGCCCCGAACTCTAGATTTCGCCAATTGGCCACTTGTACATTATCTCCAGGTCTTGTTATGGCTCGGCTTCGCCTTGTTTTGTTCTTTCATTTCCTTCACGAACCAACTGTAGACACGACAGAGATCAAGACAAGGAACAACATCGGTCAATGCGCGCGAAAGGAATGCGGGACGCGAACAGTGAGGACGGGCTTTCGGCCCGCGGGGAATATGGAACGGGGTCATTAAGCGCAGTGTTTTCGAGACGCGGAGCTAACGGGGGCCTTAAGCAATCCGTTACCGTGTTTCGCGTACAGCACTATTCCGGAGCCTCTAAAGCGTGCTTTTAAGCGCGCGTCCAGGTGATACCGTGACCGCGAGGCGCGCGCTTAAAAGCATGCTTCGAAGGCTCCGGTAGTGCTTTACGCGGAACACGGTAACGTTCTGGTAATAGTCCCCAATGACACGGGACTTTTGCCACAGGGATACCGCGCGCGGGATCATCGCGCTGCACACCCCTGGCACCAATGTCGATGGAACTGTGTCCACACGCGTTGCCGCCCACCACACACGTCTCAGGATAGAGAGCCTAAACGTAAGAGAGAAAAGAGCAACTCGATCATCCGATAAAGAGCACTTTCAACGTAATGCCGGGTACCTCCTGCGCAAATGTATTGCGCAAGCGCTGATGCGCATGCGTGTTTCTCTGCGTTGTCGAAGATAATAGCGGGCGGAGAGGCTGAGCGGAGAGGCTTTCGCTTTTTCGCAGCTTGTACTCAAAGCGCAGCACATAAACCACGTGACTCCGACCGAGCAGTGTCAAACACTCTGCAATCTAGGCGCACTACGCATGCGGGAGACGTATAGTCGCAGCCCACGCCACTATACGTAAGCGACTCTACTCCGTTCTACGCAACGACGGCCAAACATTAGTGAGTTTTAGTATTGCGTATATGAGCGAACGCAAACACTGCGCGTCTGCGTCGAGCCGTTGCGTGCTGACACACTGGGCGTGCCTCGGAGCCCGTAACTAATGTCTTGGATAGGCACATGACGCAGTACGCTGGCGGGGAATACTGCAACGTTAAGGCAAACTCACAGCGCTTCTGTTCTTACGCTCCCTATACTGCAAGTACGCGCAATATGCCTCTGCAGGCGTATTAGCTGCTCAACTGCCTACGCGAACGAAGTCTCTAATTCCTGATAACACTCAAGATTCGCACGTACCTCGCATAACTAAAAACGAAAAGCAGCGCCTGACACGCAACAAACTTTTGTCGACCCGAACCTGAGCGAGCGACAAATGAGACGGGCACAAACAATCTTGAATCGACACGAATATAAAACAAATATAAAAGGGTTGTACACGCTACCGCACCTTCTGTCGCGATTCTTTGTTTCAACTTGTGCGCTAAGCCATGCTTAGTGCAACGATAAACCATGGCTCGCGCTCTCTGCTCTTCGGAAAGGCGGCGACCCAGCGCGAGAACCCTTCCTGGCAGCCACGGTCCACGCTCCTGCCCAAAATCGACCCTAATTTACACGGTGGCAATGGCGCCTACAGCGCATAGAGTCGGACACGAGTTCTATTTTTTGCGTCGATCCTCGCGTTGGTGCCATCTCGGCTGGAACCCCTTTTGGGCACGCCAGGAACAGAGACGCGAGGAACGGCGTGCTGTTACGATTTTGCTTGGTTGGCAACAGTAGAGACCCGACAACCATTTCTCCCCCGCTTCGGTTTTACCGTGCTCCGACTCCATCCGTCCGCTATTACTGGTATAGGGAGTGGTGTCACGAAGCTGTCAAAGCTAGAATTCTACCTAGTCGGACGTTTCCGAACTTGTAACGTAAAATAGGACAAAGGATCAACTAAATATAGACACAAATTCGACTTTTGTACGCATGCGCGAAATTTCGAAAGCAAGAGCTGACTCCACCTGGCGAATTAAAAGCGCCATATTTGTTGGGTATGTTGTTTGGTTGTTCTAAGATTGATACACTAAAAATAACTTGAAAAGTGCATACGTTTGCATTAATACTGCATTAGTATTGCCTAAAGTACTTTTAAATTCATTTTCTTCAATAATAGGTTTTTATGCAGAAGTCGTGCCACGCGTAATTTTCTCACACATTCGAAGGTTCGCCGAGAAATGTCAACACCTCTAGTAACGGGTCAACTTGTGCAGTTTGAAGTCGTGTCGTAATCCAGCTGGTCGTTGTGGACATTGGCGCTCACCAGCACGCTTACACTTCCAATTCTTGGTGAGCTTCGACTTCCTTCTCAGTTCGATATCTTCGATTTATAAGTTAAAGGCTAGTTGAGACATTCGCGCATAGGTTGGTGCAGCTTTTTTTCCTTTCTCCTGTCCCCAAAATCGCAATGTACACATGGGAGTAAATAACAAAAAAAGTGAACTAGATTGTAATGTGATTGCCCGCTTTACGACTATTCGTGTTTCATTACAACGCGTTGCGCTAGTGAAAATTCGAGAATCAAGGCCTGCGCATGACGTCATCCTTAATGCATCCCCGACCAGCCCCAAGCGGCAAACACGCTGAATCTCGACGAGAGCCGGCGCTGGGCGGAAGACGTCTTAGCGTCGACGCGTGCTTGCATCGCGCTCTTTATGTGACGCTGCAAGGCGCGCTGTCGGCGATCCCCACGTAAGCTTGGCGGCCTTGAGTGGATCTATTATAGTGATGACGTTTCGGGAGGTAAATCTGCCTTGCCTTCTAGGAGGCTTTGATGACGAGGACCTCGGGTACCATAGCAACCCACGTCGTCGTGAGCAGTCAGAAGCTGCCGTAAAGCAGTCGGTCAACATAAACTTAAATGTCTGAACCTGCGTTAAAAAACCATAACAAAATGTTTCAGTCTTTTTTTTTTAAAATGAAAACACCATTGATCTTCACTGTTCATGAGACCAAGGAGCGGCAATCCCTTTTTTGTTTTATTACCTCGAGTTTTGCGGAAAAAACCATACAACACTCAAGTCTGTTTTTCTTCTCGACTCGATCGGACTCGGCTACCAACATCTGAAATCACGTGCCCGTGACGTAAAGTATGCCTTTCTACCGGAAACGGAAGTTCTCCCAGCCGAGCGTGGGAGCCGCGTCAGTCAAGCGTCGCGTTGCGTCAGAACGACGTTTTTGCGTCGACACTTCGACGCAAGGACGTCGAAACGACGTCACCTGCTGAGGTTTTCATGAACGCAGACTGCTTCGTATGACTCGTTGGTGCGCGACGCTTGTACGATCAACGCCATGGCTATGGATACGTCGCAGCTGAGTGCAGTGCAGCTTAAAATATTTCGGTATAGTGAAAGTATGGCCCTTGTTCTGTACGCCGTGAACGCCCACGCGGCAAAACGAGAAGTCGCCCGTCGAAGGCTGTAGAAGTTCGGCGACGGAACAGGCCGCGGAGGAGTGGCGATTACTCAGTACCGAATGGGAGGTTCACAATTCGGCTGCGCACACAAAACACTAGAAACGAAGTAATAGAAATTCCTAATAATTCATTTCCTTGTAGGTGCACCTGCAAACGCTCCATTGTGATGGCCACCGCCCGGGAGAGCGCTTGTAGCCGGGAGTGCCCCGGCGTCGTCGTGCTTTAATACGACAGAATAAATATTTTCGTGTTTGACGCTCTCGTTGATGCTGCCGCTTATGCAACCGGATATTGGACTGGGTCATTTCTGTGGAGGGTACTCATCGACGATTTCATCGTTTGCGAGCACAGTTCGAGTGAAACACTACTCCTATTCAATACGGAAGCTAAATGCAACTGACGTGCTCGGACAAAAAAAAAAAGACACCGACACTGCGGTTACTTTGATAGGGGCGCAAGCTACCGCCCATTACAGGAAGTGTCGCCACAACTGATTCATTAATCCATCTATTCATGCACTCGGCTTCGTTGCGAGCGTTCGAGGGAAAGATTATAACACACAGTCCGCTTTTTTCTTTTTGCCAAAATTTTATGTTAAATGTTAGGATTTCGGCTTTTGTAATTTCGCATGCTTGTTATCTTTTGATACCATAAACAATATACAGTCACTACAAATCTGTCTAAAATATTTTCACGGACCCTTTAATGAAGTGTTTCCGACTAGGGAAACTCTCTGTACACGAACACGCCGTTTACGTAAAAGTCCCCGTTTGCCCACGGAGATAGCAGTAATGACATTACTGTAATGAAATTACAGTAATTAAATTACTTTTCGTGGTAATGAGTAATGTAGTGAATTACTTCTCTAGGCTGGTAATTTAGTAATGTAATGAGTTGCTCTCAGGCAGTAATTTCGACAGAAATACTCATTACTTTTGAAATTACTTTTGTCCTAAATTAGGAAGTCCGTTTGCATGCTTTAAAAAAGAAGAAAAAATTAATTTGCATGGTGAAATTTAGTGAATAAACATCAGAGCAAATAAACGACGGCCATCTGAGCGCAAAGCCTCGTACGAAGTACTCGACAGACGCACAAAGGCGGGCTGGAAAGTGCGAAGGAGAAAAGCTTGCGTGATAGACATCGCTGGAAGGCAACGGTTTACGAACTCCAGGCACGACAGATTCACAGCGTCACGTTATCACGACGATACTGTACTTGGTTCATACCCTAAGCTGAGAGCGGTGGAGCTCCGAGCTAACCAGAACCAATCAAACACCTCCCTTTAATCACCTGACCCATCCCTTTCTCTGCGCGTGGGTATGAACGAGAGCGTGGTTACGTTGCGAAGAGAGACGTGTGACTGTTCCAACGAGCACGTAGCTTCCACCGCACTGTCAGCTTACGAATGAACGGCTTTTTGGCTACAAGGCGAAGGGCACATCACCAGTGGGGTCAACACATTTTTAAACCTGAGAGGACAGGACAAGCAGATCCCCAGCCTTCTTGTTCTTTCGTCACGCAAGGTCAAACCGTAAGCTTCGACCATTGTGAACAACAAACGACCGGAATAAATAGTTAATTCCAAATGCCTTGTCAAGGCCCCAGAACGTTTCGTGCGTCCTCGAGCAAAGCAGGTGCCGCTCGCGGTATGCCTCGCTGCCTTCCCTTGGGAAGTTTATTCTGGAATAAGCCTACAAGCTAGATATCGCCACCCGTTTGTTGGGAAAGTACAAATTTAGGAAGCTCGCGTCATTCGCTTTCCTCAACTGGCGACGCTTCTGCTTAGCAATTATTCAGCCCCTTTGTGTGACAATGCGCAAACACTTGGGCTCTTCGAGTGTTTGGGAACAATACTTTGAGGCGATGATCGGGAATACGTCAACTAGTGCGCTTGGGACGATAGGATTATACTGCGTCCGAGGCGGAAGGGAAACGTTTCTCGTGACGACTCCTTGTAAGAACGAGCTCCCATGGCCCGACTTAACAGACTGACACGGACTGTAACTTGGTCTAAATCAGAAAGAAGAAAACATATCGCCCTTGTAGTAAGGACCTTCACCGTTGAATGAACAGCGAAACCGGTGAGTCGACTGTCTTTTGAGTCACATCTAAAAAAGCTATTCCTAATTTTTAACTCTTATGTCGTGTGCGCCAGCAAAACGACTGTTCAGTATGGTTCACTTTGAGGCGCATAAGGATGTTACGGTGTAAACACGAAGGTCTGAGTTCTGGTACATATAGGCTAAATAAAATGAGCACGAATTACTGCCTCAAGGTATTCAAAAGAAATGTCAAAGTAATTTCATTACGTTTGGAAAGTAATTGTAATGTAATGTCATTACTTTTAGTCTGCGGTAATTTGTAATGTAATTGAACTACATTTTTGCCGTTTTCAGAAAAGTAATTAGTAATGTAATTTAATTACTTTTTAAAAGTAATTTTGCCATCTCTGGCCCACACCAGGAAAGGCTGAGGGGGGGGAGCAATGCGCGCGCGCAGAAGCCATATTCGCGCATGCGCGGTGCCGACCGCAGCGCCAGTGCAGTGGTGCGACGTCAGAGGGTTAGCAGGTGTATAGAGCTTTCCAATAGTCGCCTTCTGCGTGCCGCCATCTTTGTCTCCTGGGCTGTGAGACGCCTTCGGAGCATGCGCAGTAGCTCTCTTCCACGAAATACGAGACGCCGCGCAGGCGTCCACAGCCCAGTGATTCGGTATTTTTCGCCTGGGTGATAAGCGCTGGAAAGGTCTCTACAATCCTCCTTCAAATATTTGTTACATGCAGTAACGTATTTTCGAAATATTCAACAAGCCGTCTGCCTTTTCTTTTTTATTTTTTAGAACAGTAATTTTTGTGTTAGAGCACTCATTTACTTTCTTTTTTTTTCTATTTTGCTTAAAACATTCTCGCTCTCAGGTAAAATCGTGCACCATGCAAACCTAACACCTCGTATATACACAAAAAGGCTAAGTGCCGAATTCTCCTGCGTCACGACAAAAAGGCCTCCGTAGGTCACTGATTGGGCATGGCAGCAGAGTTCGGCCGAAACTCGTGTCCAATCAGTGAGTACACGACTCTTATCCGTATGCTGACGCCGTAGTCGTGTCCAATATCTGGCCTACTGTGGCCTCCGTTAGTGACGCACGAAAATTCAGAACGTAGGCTTTCTTATCTAAAAGTCTTAGCAAAAAAAAAACAAAAAAAGAAGTGAGAAATTGGAATTAGAGAAGGAGGCAAAGATATGAAAAATAAATGGTGGTTTTGGAGAAATCGGGTGATGATTAGAAGTGGTTCGCAATAAACTAACGAACAAGAATGTTAAAACATTCAAAATATCGCGACCATATTCTTGGCCTTCCAGTAATGAAGACACAATAGATAGTATATTTTAGGCAATTATTACGAAACTGTTAAAACTTGTTTGTTCTTTCTGATCTGTCTCGCCGATATCAATTGAATAAAAAATGCATATAAAGGTTCATGACATCAAAATATAAAAGGCGCACATGTACAGGCATATATTTATTAAAAAAAGCTAACAGTAAAAAAAAAACCTATTGTTCCTGAAAAAAAAAGCCTATGTTTTAGTATTATCCATGCACGAATGGACACAAACAAGTAAACCAGAGACGCAGGACCGTGTGAGTGACTCATTCCTTTTGAGAAACTGGCACCACGGCTCGTCTCTCCATAGCGCTATCAAACCCCTTTCGTTGCGCGAGTAGCCGGAGCAATCAAGGTCACGTGACACCGAAGCCCCCGTGCCAATTCTATGGGCGCGGAGGTGGTGGGGTCCGCTGAAACGCCAGCAATTAGTCGCGGGAAACTTTGGGTGACATCTTTATGGCACTGCAGCAGCTTGGAACGATCCCTGCAGCCTGCCTCGTACACCGGGCGTAAACGACGTGAGTTCGTAACGCCGCAGGCTTTTGTTTTATGTAAATCAGTCTCCGCGCCATCGGTAACTTTCAGGACCCTACAATTCAAAACTTTTCTCCTAACGTGTAAAAAAATGAAGTAAAGCGACGAACCCCGGAGAAGTGTCGACAACCTCGGACTAAGTGCGTGCCGGTGACTGGTGGTTCAACCATAGAGAGGGAGACACGTGTGCACAACAACCGAGCCACGTCCCACCGGCACCCGAAGCACCGTCTCCGAATAACGGCGTTGCAAGACATGTGAAAGAAGGGAGACAACCTTTATGAAACAAACGCACCTCCCCCCCCCCCCTCTTCATCTCTTTTACTATTATTAAGTATAGTGTACTTGATAATATAAAAAGGGGTCGGAAATGTGCTTGACAGGCAAATTTCCAAGTCGTACAAAAATCTATTTTGTGCTGTGGATACAGCCCGCAAAGCAAATGTGTGACCCATTTGTCGTTTAATGAGTTGCACGCTTTATAGGAAAGCGCCTCATGAAGAAACAAAACAAATCTGATAGCTAAAAAATCACGCACATGCAGATAACTTCCTATAAAATACACACTCTTATTTCCTCTTTCTGTGAAGACAGAACTTTTTTTCCAACATTTATAGCGGTATATGAAGAGAAGTGCACATCACGTTTTATTGTAAACCGGTGTTCATGTGAGCCATCCCAATTCACAACGCCACCAAGACAGGCGGAAATATGCGGCAATTGGCTTTCCCGAACTTCCCTTTCTTTAACCAAACCAACTAAGTAAGCCAGGTTTCCTAGAGCCGCCATAGACCCATTTGGAAAGCCACTTGCGAATTATTAGAATGTCGGAACTACTGCAGAATGGCGAAACAGCTGACATTGTGAAACGGGCAAGCCATTCCATGAGATAGCGAACGTCGGAGCTCGTCCAACGCTAGAAGACGACGAGCCAATGAAACAGCGTTGAAAGTGCAACGTCACTGCGCTCATCACCTTTTTCTGTGGGTGTGTTTTGCTTTCTAATCCAAACAAGCGCATAAAGGGTGCCGTGACATTGCGCTTTTAGTCCGCCATTGCGCAGGGATTCCACAGCTGCCAACAGAGGGCGGTCTTTCGAAAGGGGTCTATAGGCCCTTCTCAAAAGTCTCAAGCAACATTGATGGTCGCCATTTCTGAGTGATAGTTAGGGGGAGAAAATTGGCTTAGAAGGGCGGGAGGAATCATATGTATGTCTTTTTAGACTTAGGCTAAGGCTATAGGTGGCGCAAGCTATCACCCGTTACAGCCATTAACATCCATCTATCCATCCATCTATGGGGCATAAAGCGCACGATGGGATCTGAGTTAGCGCCGAACGTTCACGCAGCCGTTGTGTCCACTACAGGACCAAGGCACGTAATCAGGCAATGGCGGACGGGCGATGGCGCGTACTCTTGGAAAGGGTCTATTCTCCCACGCGCCCTTCAAACCTCCCAGAAACAAGTTCGCAGGAACACTGAAATGTCCAACGCGGCACCCCCGTCACCACTTTCTCCGACACCACTCTTGCTGATCAATATTCTTAACGGGATGACTGCGAGACAGCTCTCACTCGTACAAGAGCAACACTCACACAACGCGGCAAGCGTTTAATAAAAATCAGGCAGCACGATGTCTTTCCACCGCGAACCCGCAAAAACCTCCTCCTTATACCGCACTTCAAATCATCTGCCATTAGAGAGGGCACTCAATCGCGGAATGTGTGAACCGGCACACTAAGCACGCACGCGCATTCAGTCGTTCGGCTATCCGGCCCTTTCTTGCGTCGCTTCCTCTTTTCTCTCTTTCCCGCCGACTTGTTGCAAAGACGCTGTCGCACAATGATCGAATTTTCAGAAATAGCCATTTGAGGAGGTTCAGGTATGAAAATACGTGATCACGTGATCAAGCCAGCGAGGTCAAACCCTCGACCAAGGAAGCTAGACCCTGCTAGCACCATTGAGCCGCACTGCACTCCCCCAAAATATATTTTGTGCATATTGTGGTTTATCTTTTTGCTTCCACGCTCCTCCATTGTTTCATGCTGGGAATCTTTAAGCCCCGTTTTCCGCCAGGTGGAGCCGGTTATTTCTAAAATGGTGGATAGCCCCAAAGTGACAAACTGACGCCAGCCGCCGACTTGGCCTAACAAAGCTGTTTGTACCGAAAAAGAACTGCGGTTCAGAAGAAAGGAAAGGTTACGACCTTTATCTCCAAAGCCAGCTCTATGATGCATACAAGGTAGCATTTAAGAAGCGATCGTTTAGCTTTGTTTTATAGACACGAAACAGCCGTTTCGGGGAGGAAATATGAACATATATTTTTATTATTTTCCTCGCTAAGATTAGCGGGGAAATAATGTCACTTGACCTGAGGTCACGCAATGCGGTCCCTTGAGGTGACATCTCGGTGTCGAGTCGTGGTGTCACGTGATACAATGACATCATACGATGTCAAATTCTCCGCTAGATTTAGCGGTGAAACGCATGGGCGGACGGAAGAACGGACACATTTCTTGAAGTAAGGAGTTTCCTTAAAAACTCTGCCATGCTTTAAAGAAAACGGTGAAAAATCGCATCATTATGCGCGTGGCCATTATGCGCGAGTGTCAGCAACATTACCTCGAAGAATCAGAGCCCGTGTACTATTCGCAACTTCCAGTGATGGTGCGGGGTGAGGATCACGCTCTCTAGCTCCTGGATGATCGGTTTCCGAAGGAAGGTGCTTGGTTACCCTTCTTGACGTTGAAGTATTGGGTACGGCCCTTTTATCGCTCGAATTTCACATACACAAAAAAGGATTACCTACGCGTCCCAAGCCCAACCTCGTCCTAGGTCTTAACAACGAGGTAGAGGGCTTAGAGCGAGGAACCAGGGTTGCGGTCCGCAACTCGAAAGTGACCCCCATGAAAGGCGGCTGCCATTGTACGCAAAGT
>JAZHYW010017594.1:0-17005 GCA_037355805.1 Ixodes ricinus | reverse complement strand
AATCTGAAGAAACTGCAAGAATCTCTATCCACGCGATGGTTACAACCAGGTATACGAAGCACCCTCGCATAGCGCTGAGTCCGCAAACAAAATTCGGGATCCGAACCGTCGGCCTGAAGTGCTTTTCTCGCGGGTGCAATGCGATCTTTTAGCAGACTATCATCTCGATCGACGCCCGGACTTTCGATTAACCATATTTTGCATCGCACCCCACTATGAAATCTTTAGAGTGTATGAAACTCATTATAGTTCACACAAATGCGATGTCAGAATATCGTCTTTATTCACACGATGCAAACGACGGCCCCACTTGGCCGGCCGGCGTGCGGCAGACTTCTTGCATTCGTCGTCTGCTGCAGGCATCTTGAGGACCGGAAGTTGCAGTCGTAAATATTTCAGAAACGAGCGATTACCGGCACACTTCTGTCGAAACATATATGGCATTCAAGTTTTCTATATCTGTGATTTTTAGAAGTTTAAATCCTACTCCTGATTTTTGAATGGTCGTGTTTTCGTAGCGAAACCGAGCCACATGTATTCGTCCATAACAACGACCCTAGCAACGGTTTGTTTGGACCCATGACGTCACACTTACGGAGTCAATAGTAGTAGTTGGCGTCTGCTTTTCGCTGTATTTCTTCGGTGAGTAACGAATTAAAGGTCTCCAAATTCAATCATTTTTTCGCTTAACTTTCAAAAACAGGAGTCAAAGCTTTAAATAAACACGAATGCTCTTTACATCTGTGATTGTGTGTTTAATATCGGTTGATAACAGAATATTTTGACAGTGACAGTAGTTTTCGTGCTCACATTTTGAGATAACGGAGCCATCGGGGGCCCCAAATCTCACCGAACGCGAGAAGGACTCTCTACTCGCTACATCGCTGAAGACAAAACATCATCGAGAATAAGTAGGCAGGTAAGATGACTACTGAAATCAAGTCATGCCTGAGACCGATGAAGTTCAAAACAGCGACGAACTCGCCACGGCAGCTGCGAAAATGCCCGGAAATCGTCGAATAGAAGTCGTCGAGATCTTGCATCAACCGTACTCGTTGCTATCAGCAAGGTGACAAAACTGCACTGTACCGTCGTTGAACTGATTGTGTCAAACCCTTTGGTAATGGAACTACGTATATTTTGCTTTAGTGACAAGGAAAGAAGGTATAACTATCAATACATCAAAGCGATACTACTGGTAGATCCCTTGATGATCATACAAACTGTCAATTATTGAACACGCAAAGGTCGCCCAGAACCATTTTTTTTATTCCTGCTGATAGAGAACCAGAAGCTTGTTCGCGAGTGATAATAGGCAGATCTTGAGTTCATACAAATAGACGGCGGCAGACTTCGAAGTATAGAAAACTCCCACTAGTACATCACATCGTGCCGACGAGAACGGTTGTCTCTTCGCATCACCTGCCCCAGCCTGCCCCAATACAGCGCTGAACGAATCTCGCATTGTAGTCGTTACGATTTGTCGTCGCCACGAATGAAAGATATAAAGCAAAACATTTCTAAAAGAGTAAAACTATACGCACTCCGGAGTGCATTTCGGACGAGATGGCTATACGCACTCCGCTAAACTCGCATAAAACGAATGGTCACAGCGAGCTTTTTCAGCGATGGCTTAGCATAGCGGCTAAGGCGTCCGCTTTGTACGCAAGGGGACGCGGGTTCGATCCCCGGCGGGCCGTACTTTTTTTTTTTTTTTTTTTTTTTGTCGAGGATTATTGCGATGTTTACGACATTTCTTTTTGCGATAATTTTGTCGACGAAACTTCGCAGAATTAAATAGGACTTCCTTTCCGGGGGTGCGATCGAGGACAGCGGGGCTTGGGTTGCCGGCCGGACGCCGCGAAGCGGCGTGTACTGGTTACGTTTTGTAATTAGCAGCCAATACTGTCGCCGCGAAGCGGCGTGAACGCAGGCGGGGGCTGGGTTAACACGCTCCCCAGTGATACACGCGCCGTTCGAAAAGGGGGCCCGACGGGCATGAGTTCTCGGCGGAGTGCGTATAGCCATCTCGTCCGAAATGCACTCCGGAGTGCGTATAGCTTTACTCTTTCTAAAAGCACGATCACCAGAAAAGTTGCGGTTATAGAACGCAGTTTTCTGAAGTGAAGATTCTACTCGCGAGACAAGGAAAATTCACTGAAGGTTGTCTCAAAACTAAAGAAATTGAATTTTTGCAGTTTTATTATTTAAATGCACCGCAATCTGATGCAAACGGCAGAAGTGTCGACAATCAGCTGATGGCCGAGATCACGTACGGCTACTATTTCAACGCACCGATCGGATTAAAGGATATGCTTTGCAAGCAGAAATTAACAAGGTGTTAAATAGCAATACGTTACAGTTATGCGAAAATCAGTAAGTACATACGAACAGGCTCGTTGACAGAAAAACCAACGGGAAGACAGACGTGAGCCCCACAGCTCCGTCCGTATCTCGGTTAGGGCTAACACGCACTGAGAGTGGAGAGCAAACTTGAAAACAGGGGTCGATAAACACTTCACGAGACAATATTTTGCATCCTTGTCACAATCGAAGGCCATTCTGTCGAGACTCTCACGCTGTTGTGGCCTAAAACACTTTGTACAACCAATTTCGTCCACCGCGTCGACCGCCACAAACCAGCCGCCATGTTTATAATCCAGGATTAAGAAACAAGCAAAAGCAAAGCGCCCAATGTTGAGCGCTCAAGATAAGCGTAGTTTAGTGCTAGGTTTAGCGATAAGCGATTTTGGTGCAACCGAACGAAACCGAAACTTAGCTTAGGTTCCCGGCTAAGCTCCGCTTTTCGCTAAGCGGCGTTGGTGCAACCGGCCCTGAGAGGATAAGCCGAGAATGACTTACAGGTTTCTTCAGCTCCTATCGCGTAATCTGCCCTACTTTTTGGCGCTCGCCAAGCCTAGCCCCCGGGTGCAGGTTCGCAGCCACCGATTTTGAGCTGTCGAAGTTTTTCGGCTGAAGCCCGCGTGGCAAAGTAAACGCATACTTGGGAGCTGCGATGCATCCCGACACCCATTGAAGTCGCGTTTCATAGATGTTCTCGGTCGATCAAGGAGCTCAGAACACATGCACGAAATGTGGTGACTTGAATATGTGAGGACGACTTACATGTTCACAAAACATTTCATCTCCAAAAAACCGGCTTATCACACCCAAACCTGCCTCAAATTGGGATCGATGGAAAAAAAAACTATGTACCAGGCGCGGGCATCTTGTAGGGGATCTCTGTTTTCGTACAGCGGGCACAAATTATTGGAGAACTTTAGTAGACTATGTTTTCAGGCCACGCTATATTTAGCGGGAGCTCGCGCTGCCACTTCAATGCATTCTCTGAAGCGCGCGCCTGAAGTGGCAGCGGGCCTTTGAAAACGATTGACTAAAATGCCCTGTTGTGTGCCTAACCCGCAGATCATGATGGACAGCAAAATGTATGAAATTCATATTTACACACTCCAACAACCACCTAAGGTGAGAGGGCATCAAGGGCGGATGTCACTATTAGAAAGTTTTTGTGGGTCGCTTTTAGCACTTCCATAACCGTACGGTCCGTACCCCACAACGATATGTAAGTTAGACTCGCTGTGAACATTCTTTATCGAGTGCGGATATGGAGCAGTAAGCACAATATTAAACCCCTTATTGGCGAGTCTAGCGTGTCGTGTTATGGCTCAACGTTGCTTGAATTGGTATTATAGCACGGGCCGCCACTTCGAAGTATTTGTGGTGTCTCAAAAATGTAAAGCAAAAGCAGACAATTTTTTGAACGTGACACACAATTGTAATTTAACATCGTAAAAATATTTTAGGTACCCTATGCCACGCAGGTAGCACGAACAAACCATCGTCAATCTTTCCCCCCTTTTTTTTCTTCGTAGAAGTGAATGATGTTTATAAAACTGTTAATACGAGTATCCAGTCTAAGCGGAGTGCGAGCCAATAAATTGCTAGGGAAAATAGCAAAAATGACGATGTCGTGTTCGCGCTAACAGTGTCGCATAATGTACGCATACCGCTACGAAATCAACGCAAACGGAGTAAATCATTAAATTTAATGGCAAAAAAAGTGGTGTTCTTATTTTTTATAGTTCAGAAGTTCCTATTTTATACAAGCAATTCGGTAAAGAGTGTTTCCATTGGACACCAACTTACGAGGCATCAATTTGTTCTTGTATACTAAATTCTGCATGGCACTTGCGTAAAAATGTCAATATTGTGTTTGTGCTAGCTGTGTCACGCACAGTACGACCAGTTAATTGCTAGAACGTTTAAACAAGGCCTCTCTTACGTCAAATAGACATTTTGCGAGTACGCTTTATTACTGGTGGTTCATAAATTAATCTACGTTGTTTATTTGAAGGAAAGGAAGTGGTGGTGAGGGAAGGGGAATCGAATACAAAAGACGACTCATGGAACCTCGAACTTGGTAAATATTTCGCTCAACCTATAATCTTGAGTTAATTAAATCACTTTTGCTCTGTCTGTTTCAGAACGTTTAACAGTCGCGCTAAAGGCCAAGATGAGCGAAAAGTCAGATTCCCCTGTTTACTTGGGCAAGAAACGTATGCGAGATGGAACAGAAAAAAAAAAAAAACACACGTGTGTAACCGTAGCAATCTCCGACGAAGCCTGAACCTCACTTTTTCTGAAACCATGGAGATAACTGCTTTTGACGACTTGATAAAGCAAGCCAAAGCCGTTAATAAGCGTGACTCTTTGTCTTCGACCATGGCTTCGACCATGGTGTGATCTTCCGAAGTACAAATTCCGAATGAACTTCCTTGCAGGGGTTTCAGAATATATAAAGTGCTCACCCTTTACACTTAGCACAAAAATAAATGGGAGCTCAACAGAAGGCACACCTCATTCAAACGTGCTTGAGACAGATGAAACTTGGCAGTGCCTCTCGTGAGTCTTGAATGAGATGTGACAAATGTCTATAAAAAATAGCTCATTAGCTGAAGAGAAAAATTAATTTGATTGCAGTCGAGACTCACAAGAAAAGCACAGCCTTTTACGCAGGGGCGGATGCAGGAATTTTCTGAGGGGGGGTCAGGTGTTGGTCAGCGTACCATATGTTTGTGAGCCCTCCTCCTCTCCCTCGTTTCACGCCCTAAATTTTACACATGCAGAAATCAAGAAGGGGTTCAGGACATCCGGACCCCCTTCTAAATCCGCCCCTAGTTTTACGCCCAGTATATTGCGAGTATTCTCTGACGCACCGCGCGTGTTCTGGCATTAGCAATATTGCATGGTTTCAGTGTTATACGTATACTTATCTACGTTAGGCTCGATATCTGTCTGCTAGTGAGTGATACACTGTTTTTCCGTTTTCGTTTTCTCCCCATTTTTTTTTAATAAACTAAGCTATCAATTTCTTTGCGCGCCACGCCCTGTTTATTTTGAAAATAAATGTGCAATATTAATTTGCAATTTATGCACTTGCCTAAGGGGATTGAATACTTTGTAGAATTACGCGGCTGGGATCGAGACTGACCCCGCCGGAATCACGCTATGCACCGCGTACTAACCATGGCTTGTTCAGTTTTGGTTTCTAGTTGGCGTTGTACATATTAGGGAGTTTTAGAATAGCGCACGCTAAAGCTTTGCGCACGCAAAGAATAGCGTCGTCGCCACTGCGCATGCTCCGAACGCAAACCAGGTTTTGCGCTTTGCGTGCGCAATTTTAGCGTGCGCTATTTCTCGGAAATAGCGTGCGTACGCAAAGAGTCTTTGCGCTTCTCCAAGGTGGATTCGTGATGACAAGTTGGCTAAAGCCAAGACGAGCAGAGTTAAAAAAATGGCGGCTTGAGGATGGCGGCGGCTGCTTTGGCGGCGTCGTGAGTGCGACGTCGGCGGCATCCTCGCGACTGCGATTTTCAATACGGGACGACATTGCGCTCGGTTTGGCAACGATCACCGGCAACTTGATGCTTGCGACGCGCGAACATTTCTCGGCGAAGGTACGATGTGCGAAGGTCAGTACACGAGACCTCTCTTGCCGAGGCGACGCGAGCGGACACGACTGGTCAACCGCTCGCGTCGCATTCTCATGTTTAAAATGCTACTCTGGACCGAAAAACTTGTTTTTATTAAAAGTTACAGCATTTCGTGTGTGAAATAAAAATTGTTGCTGTATCTTGGTGGCGTTGCAAGCGCGAGATGCTTGGGCTTTTGCGTCGCGACGGAGAAACGCTATTCTAAAACTCTCTTGCGTCGCGCGCGCTAATACAAGCGCTAAATTTAGCGCTAGCGTGCGCTAAAATTGCGTACGTTATTCTAAAACTCCCTATTGTCGTCGGCATTTTGCAAACGGTATTTGCGTTTCGGGGCTGTCGAGTTGCGATTCTTCGAGATGAGGAAATTCTGTTCGCGCTTGAGGCGGACCAGTGGGTCCGTAATTTCCCCGAAGGGGAAATTACGGACCCACTGGTCCGTAATTTCTTACTCGGGACAGTGTGTCCCGAGTAAGTGGGACAGTGGTCCGTAATTCCTTACTCGGGACAGTGTGTGGTGTTACTTCGCTCCTGAGGGCACGTATCCACGCCAACAGTCTGACGGGAAAATAATCGGCGCACGGAAAGTGAAAGACAACTTTTTCCTCGAACCCAGCCAATAGTAATTTTGGCAGCCGATTGCTGGGAAAGCGCCTTTAGAGCGCGCGACACTAGAGTATGTTGACCACCTTCCTGCTAGCGAAATGCGGGAAACGCGAGGGGGGGGGGTATTTATGAACAAGCACACTATGAACCACGGCTTTGTAAACACATTTAATGTCTTGTGCTCTTTACACACCTGCAAATTGTGTTGCGGCAATTAGGCTAAAATAATTTTCACTCCCAGTGATATATTTATTTATGCCAAATATGTTATAAAATGTGTCGAAGTTGAAAGCATAAAAATCAACTGCAGGAGAACTCAATGCATCAAATTAAATTAAGAATGAATAAATTTTTTTCAGTTTATTGTTTCCTGAGAACGCTTACTTTTACCAACGTGGTTACAATACACAAATTTTTAACATTGTTCTTTTTCGACCGTTCTGAGTTGCAGGCTTTTTGCCTTGTGTGGCTGTCTTCACAAAAAGAAAAATCCACAGCAACCTTTTAGCATTGACACAGCGATTTGAAAGTAATTGCAATATTTTATATTTAAACTTTTGGCGAGCAAGTTTCCCTTACAATATTTTGCCACCAAGGGAGAGGCACAAAGGAGCATTCGTGTCGGTTCTCCTGCAAGAACGACGGTCGGGTTCCGCAACGCTTGGACAGAAAAATGGCGCACCATTGCGATTTACACGATTACCGGCGACCTCCGCGCTTCCCGTGCCCCGTCGTTAATTCCGGCAGCACCATGAGTTACAGAGTGAATTTTACGACAGTATGAAATGCGGGAGATTTTGAAGATTTGGGAATCTTCTTGCGGGACGCGGGACAGAAGCCCTCAATGCGGGACAGTCCCGCGAGTCGCGGGACGGGTGGTCACCCTACACTAGTGTCGACGTTAGAGCGCGCTACACGAGGGCGCTGCGACAGTAGCGCGCTTGACACTAGAGCGCATCTCACGATAGCGCATGGCCAGTTGAGCGCGCGACACGAGAGTGCACGACCAATTGAGCGTGCGACACGAGCGACGACCAGTTGAACGCGCAGGCGAGCGAGCGGACACCGAAATCAGAGCACCCCTTTACCTGCCAATCCCATTGAACGCCGAGAGGCTGGTGGAAAGGACCGTGCCTCGAGCCCTAGTATATCCAGACAATACAAGGAAACATGAACGGCCGGGTCATCGGGCACCTTGCGAATGTGTATGCTTACATCTCGAAACTACGAGGAAATGCCGAACAGGTGGAAAGCTCGAACACAGACGCCAGCGGCCAGACCTACGTACTGACATCCCTTGTGACTAAATTCCAGAACGTGAAAGGTCACTTTTTAAACCAGTAGCAGACGAAATACTCGGCGAGCGCGGCGGCGCGGACGACCAGCGGCGCAGCGGTGTGATACAAAAGTGCAGGCGAGATCGCGTGACATATTGCCGGCGTGTGATTGGCTCCGGCCACACGTAGCTTTGGCTGCGCTCGGACGGAAGCTGAAACGAAGTTTAGAACACAGAGATCCCCTACTACATGCCCGCGCCCGGTACAGTTTTCTTTTCCATCGATCCCAATTTGAGGCAGGTTTGGGTGTGATAAGCCGGTTTTTTGGAGATGAAATGTTTTGTGAACATGTAAGTCGTTCTCACATATTCAAGTCACCACATTTCGTGCATGTGTTCTGAGCTCCTTGATCGACCGAGAACATCTATGAAACGCGACTTCAATGGGTGTCGGGATGCATCGCAGCTCCCAAGTATGCGTTTACTTCGCCACGCGGGCTTCAGCCGAAAAACTTCGACAGCTCAAAATCGGTGGCTGCGAACCTGCACCGCAGGGGCTAGGCTGGCGAGCGCCAAAAGTGGGGCAGATTACGCGATAGGAGCTGAAGAAACCTGTAAGTCACGAGGTCGCTGCAGCCCAGTATAAAAGGCTCTGGGTCGCTGCTGCCACCTATCGCCCGACGCTCAGAATGGGGATTTTCTCGGCTTATCCTCTCAGAAGAAGCCGGCACAAAGAGGAGCCTTTCCCCCGCCTCGTTGTGCTACAAGACAAGAGAAGAGGAAGGAGGAAAAAAGGGGAAGTTGGCTGTCCCCTTTAAGGGATAGGATACCATTTTTGCCTTTTGGTCCCCCAGAGCAGATCACTAGAACGTAAATATCTTGCTGTCTGAGGTCCCGAACTTCTTGGTACGAACGCCCTGTTCTGTCAGATGAGCGAAGTTGGGATGCGGAACCCTCGGCTCTGAGAATTTAGGTCGCAAATAGGCATTCTTACTAGGGGGATTATACGGAGACCACTCCCCGTCGAATACAATGGCCGTCGGTGGCTACCGAGCAGGTCATTCTGCGCAACTTTGAACTGGGTTGGATGTGTCATACGCGGCGTTGCAGGTTTTACCACCTTTCAGGGTACGGGTGGTGACTAGGCGCTGCGTCATTTCAATCGATGTGATACGGGGATATTCAAATTTGCTAGTCCGGTGCGGGATATTGCCCGCAACTCTCTCAATATGTGGACGCTGTTCGGTCGCGGCGACGTAGGTCGTCTCTTGAGATTTAAAAACCAGCGAACACTTCATTGGTGACTCACTTAGACGGCGCATATACGTAGGATGAGCTCTATGTCTACGTTCTGTTAAATAAACCGCACGCATGTAGCTCGATTAGCGGGTATCAAAATTTGTACGAGCGGTTTTGAAAGCTGCTCTAACAAGTGTGCTTAGTCATAATCGCAGTTCAACGCAGAACGAAGCAAATAATAATAAGGAACTATGTCGACACGAGAAGCACGTTTAGAAGGCACAGCTATGCGTTGTCATATACTTCACTGCAAAGTATGTGCTACTATGATTACCGCTAAAGCGCCGGAGAAGGCATCTTTAGTGAACGGCCCTATTTTCGCGAGCTCGGTATGTCGAGAATTTTTTAAAGTGCTGGGTTCGGGAATGTTTGGCTGGAGCAAAATTCTGAAATCAGGAGTGGGGTTGTGTATTAGATATGAGAGGATTTAATGAAGTGGTCCATTTCTCTCTATTTAACTTGCAAATAGATGGTGCTTTGCAGCAGCTCAAGAAAACAGGAAAAATATTCAGAAAGCTGGGAATAATTTTTCATTACTTCGTGAATAGTCAACATTATTCCTAATAGACCATGCTGGCCTTGAACAAAACTGGTTTGGGTTATTTTAGTATTTCTAGATTGATAAGTGAAGGTGCGAACTCAGATGCCACTTATAAATGTCATTGGACATTTTTTTGTTAAACTATATTTATTGCACATCGAACAAATCTATACAGCTTTGCATTCAGAAAACACATATCCCTTTAACACACACAATAACGGTTTGAACAAGTATATACAGCTCAGCATTCAACACAGATCTCTTTTTACACACAATAACGTGATTTGATCTCGAGGGAACCGAAAGAATGAAAGGTGTTTGCCTGCAAGGTCCGGTTCTTGCAGTAGAGAACGGAACACACTGCCGCTCCTGTCATATTCTTTGACTGCTTACTGCGGCGAACGCGTCATACTTGGTGCACTACCGCGGAGAAGGACGCCGGTATCAACAAGCGGCGCCAGGTTGCTCAATGGTGGCCGCTGAAACTCGTCGCGCCCGGCCTGGCCCGGTGACCGCGTGATTGCCCGCCCGCGTTTGCCATCGTCGGTGACGCATATCGGCAACACCTCCTATGGTCACCGGCTCCGGCGAGAGGAGAAAATGAGAGAGGGACGAGAGGAAATAGGGAGAGGGACACACCCAAATTATCCCGCGCCACCAGGGGAGGAATCGGCGCGGCCATCACTCCGTCTAATGCAAATGAGCGGAGTGTCCCGTATTCCCCCTAGTAAAGTATTTGGAAATACTATCGCGATACATTTGCATCACGATACTGCCCAACCCTGGTGGTGCGGTGCTTGGAGGTAGAAATTCACAATAGCACTGGAGCTCAAATTGGTTGTTGTGGGGTTGAGGTTCAACGGGTTCAGTCCCGTCGTCTTCAGCTGATCTGGTCCAGCTGGTCCGGGAGGACTGAGCGAGCGTTTTTATAAGTAAATCTTCCTTCGTTCCGTTTCAAAATGTGGACGATTCCCGACGCATACCGTGAGTAAAAAGCTGCGGGCGTTTTCGACAAAATTACGTTGTTTTAATTAAACAATGGACTCCGGATTGTTGTCCTAAATCTGCCGTTTTTATGCTTTGCGTTAGCACAGCGACGTGTTTGCGTTAGGACTGCGTTAGCACAGCGACGTGTTTGCACAGCGACGCACACCGCTCGAATAGATGATTAGGTCCTGCAAACGACCGGTTATACAGAATTTCAGGGAAACTTAAGTCACCACTGATTTTTTCCTGTAAGTCTCGTGTGAGTTTGTTGCGCTCATCATGCGGTGTGAATAAATTAGGGCAAGATTTCCTACCTGCCCACAGATGCATGAACTGAGACCATTTTTTATGTAGTGAACATAGTGCTTCTTTACTTTGGGAAGAGGCGTTGGTGCATTCATTATGGTGCAATCACTTGAGAGTTGAGAAATTGGGAGAGCGAGCAAGCTTTCCCAACTTTGTCCCTTTTCTCTGGCACTGCCCCTAAGTTTCAGTTTCAGTACCTACTAGCAGGTACAAACTGCTCTAAAGCAGGTAAACGACAGGGAAATCAGGACGATGCGGACTCCATGTTTTGCGCTTTTCGTAAGGTGACTGGGTAAATGCTTTTGCGAGGTATGCGGAATATGCAAAGGATTTTGTCATGCCCGTTGTTTGCGTCTCCAGCAAAACGAATGAGATGATCTACAAAGGCACAATCGTAAGCCAAGATTTACGATAACAGTGCGTTTGCTTCGGTCTATGTAGTTGCATTTTACTCTGCTCTCTGCAACACGGTTTCATGACTAAGAGCTGGAACGGTCACGGTTTGTGCTGGCTTACCGGTTGACAGAAACCCGCATCGCCCGCGTCGGCACCGAGTGCACTTGGGCTGTTGATGCTCAAGCCTTTCATCCGCGGCTTGTCGCCAGCTGATCGTGCTGCTCGACGGTGAGGAAGCGGCAAGAGTGACCTCTGAAGTAAATGTAAATCCTTGTTCATCCAGTTATCCGGTGTCAAAGTGTGGAAGATGTCCAACGTGTACTGAGGGCGGGAACTACTAGCGTTTTGCCTTGCTTTTGTAACCGAAACCAGAGCAGCAAGATGCCTTGCGTGCTCCAAAATTACGGAAGCAATAAGTTTTGACAGGTCGAGTACGTCACCGGGAATGTAGGCGAGACGGTGCACACTGTTTAAACGCTTGCAGTATCCACTGAACCACCGACGCCACGAGAAACCGGTTTCGAGAGGTGCGTAAACGAGCTGTCCTGTGGCAGCCGTAAGGACGTAAAGGTAATGCGTCGGCCGGGAATCGAACCCGGGCCACCTGCGTGGCAGGCGAGTTATCCTACCACTGAACCACCGACGCTTTTTTTTATTGCCGATTTTGACAGTGAACACAAACTCAACAATCAATGATAATTACAATGAGAAAAACACGTGCACAACTACATAGGACTCGAGCATGAATGTTAAAATTCTCTCAAGTTCTCTAGAGCGTCCAATATTGGCACCCAGTCGGGCGGACACTTTAACGTGGCGTGCACAGGTTTCAGGCGGCGAACAGATCCCGTAAAATACAATCGAACGGGCCGCGCGTCCACAGCAGCATGCCTTACAGCCATTCTACTGCACCATATTGCATGCAAGCCCAGAAGAATAAAGTGGTAAACCGGAATTTTTGCAGTCTTTGTGAAAAGGAAGGAACCTGATACCATGCGGTGTTAAAGTAAAATCTTTTTTAATAGTTCTCTGGAGAACATCCCAGAAAAGAAAGGCGTCCCAGCAGTCTAAAAATACATGTTCCGTAGTTTCGGGTTTTTTTACAGCTACGCCCCAAGGGCCAAACAGTTTTTTCTCATGGAGCCAAGTTTCTACTGGGAGAGTGTTTGTGTGTAACTTAAAGAAAAGTTTTAAGAGAAGGTGGGATTGACATTTTCTTAACTCTAGATAACGCGTCCTGCCCTGGCCAGCATGAAACATACAGGGTGAAACAAGGAGACGGCAGGCTCTATAAATCGACCAGAAAATTCGGTTTCTTAACCTATCGCGCTACGACTTTGCGCAGCGTTGCCCACAGATGGTGCATTTTTTTTGTAAAATTTGCAAAGAGCGAACTTACCCGAAGAAAAAAGTAAAGAAAGAAAAATGCTTTAGCTCCTATGGAAACGCAGCGACGCCACCGGTCTGCAAACAACACGGCGCCGTTTCGCACGGGAGACAAGAGATGGCGCAAGCTGTCGCGACGCCAACTGCCACAACGAACAGAGCAGACGCCGAGGCCGGCGTGTTTAGCAGAAAAGGAACTGCAGTTACTTGTTGTTACCGCGCCTGTTTTTGTTTCTGCGACTGTCGCCGCCTGCGGAACGCGAGCCGCTTTTGAGTCTAAAGGATCGTCTGCTAAAGTGCCGGCTCTCGGCGCCGTATGCTCGTTCGTTGGTGGTGTTCGTTTTGCCACGCTGCACAAAGTCGTAGCGCGATAGGTTAAGAAACCGAGTTTTTCCGGTCGATTTAAAGAGCCTGCCGTCTCCTTGTTTCACCCGGTAGAACGGTAGACAGGTAAAGGAATGATGTAAAAATAAATAGCGCAAAGGTTAGACAACCTTGTCCTTTGTCTAGCCTTTGCGCTATTTATCTTTTTACATCATGCATATCAACAACAGCCCACCTCAATATCTTAGGTAAGGAAAGACAGCATCTATAATATCTCGCGTAAGGCGTTTTTCGGGTGACACGTGACAAGTATTTTAAAGAGAGCCGTACTGTCAAAAATCGGCTAGCGTCAATGACCTCGCGAAGAAAACTACCAATTTGCCTTTGCATTTTGTAACACGTAGAAACAACGAACGAAGGAATTTCCTCCGCAAGTCTAGTCTGAATGACAGGACGAAGGAAATATTAGTTTGCTCTAGGGGTGTGCGAATATTCGCCATTTTCGAATAACGAATCGAATAATACCCTATTCGATTCGTTAATCGAATCGAATAATAATTTTCAAAAGTTTCGAATATTTTTCGAATCATTTCCGAATAGTCGTCACGGTGTCGCGCCGCGAGATTCCCTTCCCAGGCGTCCCACAACGCGCCGGCACGCCTGGGATAGTGCCCGCAAGATGGAGATACGTACCCTCTTCTCCCAGACAATGACTGTCATCATCGGCAGCAGCAGTTTCTCTCTATACGTACGTTGCTATTGCCTCCATTAGGGACCACTGTGTTAAGCATAACCCATAGGTATAACCCGCATGTAAGCGATTTGCCAAGAGACGAGACAGGCGACGTCGACCCGCTTCGCTGTCGCTCGGTCAGTCGCGCGACGAGGCAAGCCGCATGAAAGTGGCGTGAGCAAGCGACCAAGACGATGAGGACATTTTCTAGAAATCCAAACACCGAGCGAATTGACGAGCGACAGTGAGAAATCGTCGCTCGCTGCTGACTCTCGTCGCTGTCGGTCGTCTCGTGGCTCGCTGAACCGCTTACATGCGGTTCAGCCTTTAGGAACCGCTTTCGCACGAGATGCTCGTGCACGCTTTCGGAAAGCTTGTCGTGGAGACGTTTCAGAATTGGTTGCAACGGTACCGCCGCTCTGTATACGAGCGAACTAGAAGTGGTAGAAGCGGGAAGTTGTTCGAAGAGAAAGCGCAGTAGAGGTGTGGAAGTCTTTCGGCCGCTCCCATGCAACCAATTGAAGAAGCCACAACAGCTGGTTGTGTCGGGTCTTTCCCAACACCTTCCATGGTTGTTCCACTTGCTCAGTGTGAGAAGATGTTGCTTTTCGAGGCGCAAGGGTAACAAGACATAGCGTTTTCCCAGAATTTCCTCAGATCAGTGAAAACAAGGTTCCTGGACGTATGCACACAGGCACGTCACGCCCTTGCCACCTTCCTTGATCCTCGATTCAAGGATATCTGCTACAACAGGGAATAAAAAGAGAATGTAGAGTTCTTATTAAGTACAATGCTTCAGGATGTACCACGCTCAAGCGAACTGTGATTTTATGTTCAGCATCCGCGTGAACCGTGATATTATGTTTAGTATTCTAATATTTTAGTAGCTTTTGTCTTTATTTAATTATATATCGTTGAACTCTAGTCATTATCGTCTAGTCGAATTTTACATTAATTTTAAGAAACTTTTTGGAACAATAAAAATAACTTTATAATCTCTTCGCTCTTCTTCAGTAGCTGTCTACTTACTATTCGGAAACTATTCGAAAATTATTCGATTCGTATTCGTATTCGATTCGGTGCCACAATTATTCGATTCGTATTCGATTCGGTTTCAAAAATCACTATTCGCACACCCCTAGTTTTGCTCTCTAAAAACAAAAACCGCGATACAACTTGCGCTAACAAATAGGTGTGGGATAGCGCCCCTCTTGACGCAGCGAAAAAGATTATCGCGACATACTCTTTCTTACCCAGACCGCCAAATGAATACGGCAAAAACACGGCGTGATTTTTGTACATTTACTCTAGCGCAAGCCAAAACTTGAAGTACATCCCAAAAGTTTGCAATAAAAAAAAGAATGTTGCGGACAGTGGCACGCGTAAAACTTGACATATCCCACCCACCCCATTTACCCGCTTTCTCTCGCGTCTCTTGAATTACCGTCGATTCATTTGTTCGTTTATAATGTTGCAGTTTAAGGAACTCAGTTGGCGTTGACATAAAACTTATCTTCAAAGACTTCGTGGCCCATGTCCCATGCCAGAGGCCGCAGCATTTCTGCCAATGAACGGCAGCGCCGGTTAACGCGCAATAGGACTTACTTCACGCACCGCTTCGACAATACTTCTCTTATCTTTGCAAAAAACAGCAAAATCATCGGCATAAGCTAGAAGTTTTACTTCTATATCTTGGAGAGAAAATTCATTTATAAGTATTTTTAATTATGTTTCTACAAAAGGGCTCGCGAAATATATTAAATGGCAACGGGGACAGTGGGCAACATTGCCTGAAGGATGACTCTACACTAATACGCGTTGTAAGCTTCCCGTTAATTATCAGCTGGGTAGTACATCCTGTATATGCCAAGCGGACTAAATTCAATATTATTTTGCCTACTCTAACGGGATGTAATATTTTATACAATACACTGTGCTGTACACGATCAAAGGCCTTCTCTAGGTCGATCTGAATCATGGCAACCTAATCTAGTTCCTCGTCACATACCTCTAATATACTTCGCGCAATATGAACATTTGTCAGAATTGAACGACCTTTGATGCCACAAGTGTGATGCTCACCCACAATCTTACAAATAACGTCCTGCAACCGCCGGGCTAAAACTTTCATTAGAACCTTGTAATCAACATTACCTAAAGTTATTGGCATGTAATTTTTATATTTTTAAAATATTTGTTTATCGTCAATTTTGGGTATGACAACAGTGTGTGCGTTTAAGAAAGACGGTGGTATCGTATTTGTGTCACATGCCTCAATTATTACAGCATGAAGATGGCCTGAAATAACGTCTTTTAACTTACCGTCGGGCCCAGGAGACTTTTTAGACATAAGGGCATCGATTGCACGTGCGATTTCTTCCACGCTTATCGGAGCTTCCAGCCATTCCAATATCTCATCACTTAGACGGGGCATCGCCGCCAGATAATCATTAAGCTGCGAGTCATTGCCGTGCTCTCGTCGCCAAAAGAGACTGCTATAATATTCGATAAAAGGCTTTTCAATAACTCCAGGGCGACTATTCGACAGGCCATTGTATTGCCGCCCGCAGAGCCGAGAAAGCAACGCTCGGTCACGGTCTTCTAGAAGATTCCCATTCATTCTCGCACTAGTTGTAACTTTCCCTTTGCTTTGTTGTTCTCGAAAGTGCCAGTTCATCCTCGCCCCGAGCGCGCGACGCTCAAACCTTCTTTGCCGAACTTTCGAGATAGTGACGCACGGTAGATAAGCAGCTGCCCGCGACCTTGTCGAGTCAGTGACGCTCGCGCTCTGTTTCGCCGACGAATCGCCGCCTGGTTTTCTGCTGCCTCGACGCTCTTTCGTTCTTTACTTATTTTTGGTTGGCACAAGTTCGCCCATTAAACCTTTATCTTCAGTTCACTATTCGCCTTCTCGTCGCCTTAATTCGTGACATTTCTGGTGGAGGTGCGGGGTATGAAACCCGTGCAACGTACCCCTACAAGAACTCGCTCAGCAAGCCCAATTTCCCGACGACCTTCCGTTGAAGACGCGGAGCATCGTGCCAGCCGCCGTATTCAAGGGTTGCCCCCGGAATTCGGTCTGCTGCCGCAGGAGACCAACCAGTCGACGAAGCCGACAATGGACCCTCAGTCGTCGCAGA
>JAZHYW010017593.1:0-23235 GCA_037355805.1 Ixodes ricinus | reverse complement strand
CCGCCGCCGCCATCTTGATGTGAAACAACGCCGCTCGAGCGACGAGCGGCGAACGCACTATCCGTGAGGAATCGCGTGCGCCGATAAAACTGTCGACTCCTCCCGGAGTACTCGCCCGTCCTTGGAGGGTGGGATGTCGCCGGGACCGCGTTGCACGATCTCGCGCACTCTCAATGTACGAAGAGATTAGCGTGCCCGCTACCGCTGGGTGGCAATCCCCGGTTTGTCTGTATACCGTCTCAGCGGGGCCGATATGCGTGGGCAGAATAAGACGAATGAAGCGTAACTGGGCGTCGCGGAGGTGAACGCTGCGAGAGGTCGCCCTGCCCTTGAAATACGTCGACGCGCTCGATTCAGTCGGTGCGCTATCCGACTCATAATCCTGGTACTAGTCACCGACGGGATTCGAACGGCGGGCGTCCCTTGCCGAAAGCTTCGGTGGGCGCTCGTTGCTCCCACAGTGCTTCGGCTACGCGTGCACGCTGGAGGCTTAGGAGCCGCCGAAGCGTTGTCCAGTGTAGGAAGCCCTCGCTGGGGACGGAAGAACTGAAAGACTCCTTCCCTTAGATCTTGTGGGTGACAGTAGCTGGACGTGGTCCGAACTGAGTCGGCCATCGAAATATGTTGACTTGATCCCTCCGCTGTAGATGGGCAATTGGTTCTTCCATATGACTGTAGACCTGGTATCTTTAACGTATGCATCGCGCAGGACTGATATGGAGCGTTTTTATTTGTAGCTTCTTCATTTCCGCCTCCTGACGTCACACGCGTGTCGTGCTGATGCCTCTCGTGGGACCCTGGTGGTGGCACACCGGCGGTGGCGGATGTTGCAGACGCCTGTTCTGCTGCAAGTCGCTCTCTAGCCTGTGACAGTCCACGGAAGCTATATGGCTGTCGGAAGTTGGGACGCCACGACGACGGTGAAATTCGCGTTCGCTCGCCTTTGTTGACCGTAATTATACGATCAACCGCCAGGACTGAGACATCCTACAGCCAGAGACGCCGAATCCTGTGAAGTGTTTAGTTGTTACGTCGAAACCACTTTCGACGCAAGGGTTGTGCACATGGCCGGAACTAATGTCCCGTACGCGGCAGTTGGGGAAGCCTTCCTGCTGAATACGCACCCTCTGCAACGCACAGCTCGCACCAACGAATTCGTTTTTGTTTTTGTTTTGTTTTTTCTGTTAGAAGAAGTTGGAATGACCACAAGCACGGTGCCATGACGTCACGTGCAAGGCATATTTGGAGAGTAATCCCTGCACACCTAGAGCGCATACTCAGAACGACCTGCGAATATTAGGTTGCCAAGACCGGCAAGCTTGATGGTGTAGAATGCACGTTTCAAAAGAACTGTGGAGCTCGGCATCAGCGCGCGGCTCAGCAGTCGCGCCTTTAGTCGCGCCCACAGCTATGGTCGCCAGTGAATATATCCCGTTCCTTGCGCCGTAGTAGTGACTCTCACTTCCGCATGCCGCGGTAGTTATAAAAACGCCACAAGATATTCATCCTACCACATCTTTGCCGTCCATTCATCGGATTCCACCCCATCCATTACAAGGTGGAGTTTTATCCCCACAAGCCTATCTGTTTCATTGGCCATCGAAAGCTTGCTACACCCCACGGCAGTAGAGTAGTTCTCGAAATTTCTTCGAAATATCGAGATCGCTAACGATGATTAAAAAAGTAATACGACTGCGCATGCGCAAGGCCCGCTATGCCCCCGCCATGATGAATGAGGGTTTTCCCCTGCAGTCGGTGCACGCGTGAGGCCGTGAGTATCGTTCTTCCATTCCCATATCGGAATGTTCGAGAAACGCTCGGTGGGCCGCAATCGAGAACTAACCTCGTCTCATCCGTTTACCAGCGAAGCGGTTGCGTGAATTCAGGAGCGAGCCGACAAGACCCAGATCTTGAGAGGGATCTCCCGGAAGGCGGCCTCTCCTGCGTTTTTTGAGCGCGCTAAGGGGTACGCCTCGTCTGACCTCGCGCATTAGGCTGGGTGTGCCGCAAAACGGGAGCGCGTACGGGACTATACTCGCTGCTATGTCCTCGAAGCCTCACATAATGAAAAGGTTATGTTCGGATCCCACGAAAGCCGTCATGGTGGCGTCATCGAAGTCGGCCATCCAGAACTTCCGCGTTGTGTAAGAAGATTCCATAGCCGGTGTAGCTAAACACCGTGCATGTGAGACGCTTTCGTGTGGGTTAATTGCTGGGATTTTTTTTTTTTCGTGTGTCCAGCTATTGTGCATTATGTTTGAGTTTATCTATAGGGGTGTGCGAGTAGTGGGTCGAATCAAATAGCGCGCTCTCATCACTGGCGTGAACGCTGCTAAGAGAAACAGCTTGTTTTGTCGCTTTATGAGCACATGTTCGGTTATCATTTGCTTGGTTTCGACTCTTTTGTGCAAAGTTTTTTATGTGCATTTTAATGTTTGGTTTGTCCCGGTCAATACGAGTTTCCAAGTTTTTTTTGTTTTTTTATTAACATTATTTTTGTCTGGTCCCGCCGAATGGTGTGACCTGTCGCCTCGTCAGGCATTTCTATTCCTTTTGTGACGCCCCCCCCCCCCCCCCCGGCAACTGTACTACTCGTCAGTTGTCTGAATAAAATCTTTGACCGATTGATTGTAAAAGCTATGAACGACTCAGCAGTATTTTATTCGAGCCACTGTTCGCACACCCCTCTTTATTTATTTCAGCTCAGACTTCGATAAGACCGACCGTAGTTAGTCTTATGGGTGATTGGACACAATCAGGCTGTGCCAAAAGTGCAGCGTCATGGCGTTTTTCATTTCTCCCAGCATGACTTATCATCGGCTATGCCAATCTAGCGCACTAAACGCGCAATGGCCTGCACTTTTAGTATGCATGTTGAGTTTGTATGCCTTCTAGTTTTTGACTGCGCTTTGGCTTACGGAGAGAAGTACAGTTATTCGCGGTGAGAAGCTCGCGAGGGGCGCTTCTGCTTTCTTCACTATGGGTAGTGTGCGTGCTACTCACGCGGTTATGTTTTAAATTGCATAGTGCATAGAAGCTTGGAATTACACGCGTTTGCACCAGCAGATGAGATCCTCATGCCGGATTCACGTGGCGCGATTTCGCCTGCGAATTCGCAGCTGCGACGTTCGGCACCGCAGGTTCCCCTCCAGGCGTTTTTTGCCGCACAAGCGACGTTACAAATGCGAAATCGCAAGTAAAATCGTACCATGTGAATCAGGCTTCACTCTTGGTTGTGAAAAAATTCCCCCAGGTGGCGATGCCCAAACTTCTCGCCGCGAATAGTGTCTATCGTAGATCGGCATGCCGCTTCCCCTGTTTCGAATCGTTTAACACTGGGGAGATTTATCGAAAGGAAGAGATGAAAAGCGGCTTGTGAGGCGGGTGAAGCCCGCCCACAAGCGGGCTTCACGAGAGCGGATAAGAACGGGTGTGGACATCGCTTAAACGGTTGCCAGTTCTTGTCTCCACATTTGGCGCCTGACGTGGAGCCAATCTAGAGACTCAAGAACTAATAACCGTCAGTTCTTGAGCTCTTGAGCAGGCTAAAACTCGGTTTTGCCCTGCTCGATTTTTTGAACTAGGTCCCCACCCCTGTCACTTTCATGTACGTGAGCGCCGTATCAATGATGATGATGATGATGATGATGATAATAATAATATTAATAATAATAATAACAATATAATAATAATAATACTTTTATCGATGTACTGTAATGCGGTCGCACTGCACTGGCTGAATTTCTAACCTACCGCACGAACGCTGTCGTCATACCTCAAGGGCAGACCGACCTTACGCTGCCTAAACGTTCCATGTCGATTTTCGTTTTCTTTCTTTTGCTTGTTGTTGTTGTTGCTGTTAGTATTAAAATACACAAAGAGAACTAGTAAGGTAAGGTCACTCCTGCAGATAGGGGTCGGGTCATTATACTCAATGTTTTTACTATTTGCAACAAACTGGTCTATTTGTAAGCCGTCTCTACTGAAATAATATATGCATCCTACCTTGTCTGATTTTCATTCTGAGGAGTTTCAACAACATTAAGCCCCTTTGGACTGGAAACCTTTAAACATATGTTACACTGGATAGGTTGGAAAATAACATTTCAAGGACACAGTCTAGCCGATTTAGCTATCTTCTTCCATGCTACTTTCACCCTATTTCCTTGAAGTTGTGTTTTCGTTCATATTTTACCATTCAAGGTCATAAAAGACAGTGAGTCTACAGGTGAGCTGTCATGATGTTTAAAACCTGAGACTGTGGTGATGTAAAAAATAGGAAACTTTGAAGTTGAAAAAAAGTGAAAGCCATTTACAACTCCCTGTAACGCCGAATTGGAGCGCAGCTCTTGAGGAGGAGGAGGGAAGGGTACTCAGGGGAGGGTATACCCCTCCTTCTCCTCCGGGGGGTGGGGTCACGTGACCTCGGGGGGGGGGGTCACGTGACCTTGGGGCCCGTGGGGGTCACATGACCTCAGGGGGGTCACGTGACCTCGGGGAGGTCACGTGACCCCCCCTCGAGGTCACGTGACCTCCCCCGAGCCCCCGACCCCCCCCCCCCCCGACATGTCCCAACATGTCGGGAGTGGGGGTCACGTGACCCCCGCGACATGTCCCAACATGCACCGCGCGGTTATGGGACATGTCCCAACATGCACCGCGCGGTTACGCCGACGGCGACGCCGACGCCGCTCAAGCCGGAAACGGCGCCTAAGAGCTGCGCTCTAAAAGGGCACAGGCGAAAACATGTCAAGGAAAATTGCCTGCTTCGGGTCCGATTCGCGAAAAGACAGTGAGTGCGCAGGCGATCTGGTGATAGTTAACCATGATGTTTAAAACCCGAGACTACGGTGATGGAAAAAGAAGAAAATTAAAGTAGAAGAAAAAGGCACAGCAGAAGACCAGATCAATGCTACACTCTATGAAACGCCTGCGCGTCTCTTCTCCGGCAAAACACTCAAAGAGTTCTCTGCGATCTACAAAATCAGCTCAGCAAATGATGAGGCGGAACAACCCTTTAGACTCAAAGTTAAGTCTGCGCTGTGGCATACGCAGTGCAGAGCGTCATGCTGACATTGCGTAATGCCACAGCTCAGACTTCAATTTTAGGTCTAAACAGATGTTCCGCCTCATTGTTCGCTGAGCTGATTTCGAAGATTGCAGAGATTGGCTCTTCGAGTGTTTTGCGGGTAAGTACAGCAAAAATTAAATAGCGTTTAACAATATCTAGAAGTATCCAAACCAATATACGTAGGAACTCGATATAGTTAGTGTTCATGTAGTACAAAAGTAGATTATCAGCCAAGAATTGCGATTTCTCTTATAAAAATTACACCATCTTCCCGAGGGGAACCATGGGGTGATGCGGAGCATCGCGGATCGTTATTTAACGTGCATCACGCAGTAGTGATCACACGAACGCGTGCCGGTACGAAACTCATCCAGATCGAAACGGGCGGGGGCGGTGGGGAATCGAACCCAGGAGGTTCCCAGCGCAAGCTTTCGCTCCACGCTCCGAGCTGAGACGCGTTAGCCCACTCGGCCACTTCCTCCCCTGAACGCGCGCAGCGCGCTACCACTGCTTATATTCACACTTGAAGGAGAGGAGACTAGAGGAGGAGAGTTGCGCATGCGCGCGCGGTGTGAGTAGAAGCGAACGCACGCGAAGTGCACGCAGCTGGTAGAGAGAGAAAGCGGAGAGAGTAACGCGCAGCTGTTGGAGAGAGGGAAGGAGGAGAGTTGCGCATGCGTAGTGTGAGTGCGGACGACGCCGACGCCGACGCCGCGGGACATAGACCCGAGCAAGAGATGCTCCGCATCTAATACGTGCTTTCCTTGATGTGTACTTTATCTAAACGCTTGGCTCTGCTTCTTACCTTATAGAATTAACGGGTCGAGAAATCAAAATATAGGAGGAAAAGCATGTTCTTAATAGACTGTTGAACTATACAAATCATTCAGGGAAGCGTCCTTAGAAACTACAGAAAGTAAACCGAACACCGAACCTAAACGATCCGTGTTTCATAGAAAGATGTTGAAGTAACATGGCGCAGGTGGCCGCCCACCAGACTTACTAAATATCCGTGTTTCTTAATTAAGTATTGTTTTGGGGAAGCTGTCTGTAAACCCGCGGTTACAGTGCCAAAACTTCAACTGAAGGTCGGTCTGCAAAGCCTCCTTGAGGCGCTTGTCTTCTTTCTGTGATGGCTCTGTCACCCTGGTATTTAGAAAAAACTAGCTGTCGTGTATCATCCTGATGATATCCCACATTACCTAGTGATAGTTGGAGGGAAAATGGACTTACAAGGGCGGAGTGATCATATGCGTTGTCTTTTTATGCCTAGGCTAGGTGGCGCAAGCTACCGCCACATTACAAAGGGCACACCCATTTACATCCATTCATCCATCCATCCATCTATGTACCACGCAAACAAACGTAAGAAGCGGACGTGCTTCGAAACAGAGTTGTATAGGGAATTGCGTTGTAAAGAACGACGTTTCTTGTAAGCGTTTATTTTAGGAGGAACGGAGGAACGCCGTCGTTCCGCTCTTCCGTCAGTGGAACTAGAACGGGATCTCTTTACATTTTCGAGAAAACAACAAGAGGAAGGGCGTTCCTTTTTTTTCAAATTTTCCCGAACTTGCTAGGAATTTAGGCTTTTTAATTAGCGACTATATGAACCTCCGATATCAAGGGATCGGGGAAGTGTCCGAGAAATAGTCGAAAACAAAGACTTTAACAACTGTCACTGTGGTTGACTCGACGCAATTCAATGTGTTTTTTTTTTCTCCTTATTTCATTTACGAATTATCGAGCGCAACATTTCTTTAAAACACTAAAATACGCAAAGGCAAAGTTAACATAACGATCCTTTCCAATCTTTCCAAGGTAGCGGGAACGCGTTTCGCCTGAACCCCTCGAACATCTAACGGGAACTCGTTCCAAGATTGAGAAAGAACGAGGACACATAGCTTGGGTTCCTGTTTCAGAAGAACGTATATGACACTGTCTGTCTCGAGCACGCTTGTTGAGGTGTGCCCGCGAAAACGTCTGTCATTGTGTCTGACACAAACACCCTGTATTTTGTGTGATGTACAGACAGCGTGGCTGCGGCTTGAGGAAATACTCAAGGAGCCTGAGGACTTGCATCTGAGCGTGGAAATCGTATCTTCTCAAAATGCGAACGTACGTCACCCATCAATCTTGAAACTTCTACATTCCTAGCGGGCAATAATCTTGAACAATAAGCGCGCCCTAGGATGTCCCTGAAAATAAACTTGTAAGCGCAAAATCATTATAGCGCGTTCGCTAAAATAACGTAATGGATACCAAGGCACCTGGCAAAGCCACAAGGCTAAGCCTTGTTTCTTTGAAAGCCCAATAAAACAAAGCGCCTTATGATGGCGTTTCTCGATGTGCGCTGGTTTTATTCGACGATCTTAATCGCCTGTCCTTTAACAACTTTTACGAGTACCGATACCCACGAGGCCATGATGGCGTCGAAGTGTCGTGTCAGCTAACACGGTCTTTTAAGCGTCGTCCTTCAAAACCTCGTCATTGCATCGATGCCGGATTATAGGCCTAGCTCGCAGCAGCGAGCTTTAACGATTTCCCCGAGACCGGACTGACTAACTAAGCCTATACTTACGAGCGGCCGTGAATAAGAATATCGTCGGGGATGCGCCGAACTTTTCCCCACATGCGCACCGAAGTTATCGGAATCTGGAGATCATGGAGCGGCTTAAGACAAGACCTTGCCACAGTTCGCCTGGTTGGATGCTTGTTTAGTGTGGGCAGAGCAGTTAACTCTATAATTAAAGCCATTAATGCATTTCTCGTTCCATTATTTCTCTTTTGCGTGCGTAGATACTGCAACCGTCAAACAGGAAGAGGATGGCGAAGTAGATATTTGTGTTTATATATGTCTTCGAGCTCTTGACTGTGCTTCGAATAAAGCCGTGGCGACACACATATCATTCAAAGGGCAGTCAGCAATCACTTGCTGAAGAATGTCTCTTCCTTGTATGAGGGGACCTGTTGCATTGGTAATAAAGAAAAACAGTCTGCGGATGTCTTCGAACCATGCTATATGTACGAAGAACGTGTTTCGAGCACGCTTGACGTTTGTCCGCAGATGATTCTGCCATCATGTTTGCAGACCTTGTCGTCAGTACGACGCAACGGGCGGCAGTGCGATGGTATAGCTATATCGCTGAAGCAGAGTTTCGCCAAAACCGTCCCCGCTGATTGTTTTGTTGTTGTTTTTTGGTATGAGGCTTTACGTTGATCACTCGGTTGAGAACGTCGGCGATATCCACGATGTTCTCGCTGAGCGTCCTCCTTAGAGCCCTTATGGATTGCGCTTGGCCGCACCCAAGCCGGACGCACTTAAAGCCACCGAGCTTTCGCCACTTGTCCCGAAAGCCGGACGTCTGCTGAGCTTCTCTTCGTGCATTTCCGGCGCGTTTTAATTCGCGCGCTTTAATGCGTCTGTAAGTGGTTAATATCGGTGTGCCCTTTAGCATTTGATCGCGGGGGAATAGGACACTCGAACGTGGGTCGTGGAAACTCGATCGACTCGAATCTCGAAGTACTCATACACGAAACGGCTCCGCGGAATACTTTTGTGTCCGCTCGTACCGTTTACTGCACAACGAAAACAGTCTTTCTCGCGATAAAATGAGAAGAAAAAAGCCGATACCTCGAACCCTGTTTGGGCTAACACTCGGAACATTGGGAGAGCTTGCTATAGACCATTGCATCGCTTATCACCCGGGCGAAAAAGGCTGAGTCACTGATGTGGGCAACGTCCGATATACCACACACCACAGGAAGCAGCGCATTCTCAGAGAGCGTTCCAACAACCCCAGCGGACAAAGATGGCAGAGCGCAGGAGCGAATCTTGCGGAGGTCTATATACTCGTGTTTCAATCTGTGGCCCCGCCGCAGCCAACATATACGACCCGATTGAGCCAATCAAATAGCGCCCAAAAGTGAATCGTCGCGGCGATCGTCGTCTTTGTGGGTTCGCTCTCACTAGCGTGCCTCAATGGCCTTCTGTTTAGGGTGATGCCACCCTTTGTAGTACCCGATGCCGACAGCACGCGCTCACAGAGAAAATACAAAGAAATCGCCGGAAACAAAAATGTCGCCGTAGCACAGTCAGCGCCACGAGTGCGTGCAGGGACACGCTCTTTCACGTGCTTCAGAACAAAAAATAAAAAGAAGAATTGGAAACAAAATGGCCAGATGTCATCACCGCGCTCACAGAGAAAATACAAAGAAATCGCCGGAAACAAAATGTCGCCGTAGCACACTCAGCGCCACGAGCGCGTGCAGGGACACGCTCTTTCACGTGCGTCAGAACAAAAAATAAAAAGAAGAATTGGAAACAAAATGGCCAGATGTCATCACCCCAAGCAAAGCGCACATGAAGGCACCCTAGCTCTCACAAGCTAAACCAACGTTACTAGAGCAACTCAGTTGGGAAACTGCCACAGAGCCTGCTTTGAAAAAGTGGCTCCGATCCGTACTCGAGAACCAAACAAATGGCGATCGCAACGCCACCATTTCTCCCGCAGCGGCCACTCCGGGAACTCCGCGGCTGCACATATTGGTTCAGGTCGAGTCGCGCGAGGGCCTGTGGAGCCATCTCGGAGTGCTATTTCGCAGTAGCTATATAAATCAACCTTTATGTTTTGACTCGTCGCTAAAGGGCGGCGCTGTTATCGTATTAGTTTGATTTCGGTGGACGCGAGCGGTCCGGGTTTCAAGGGTGAGTTTCCCAACTGAGTGTTTTAGTAACGCTGGGCTAAACCAATCACGCGCAACAACAGAAGAAAAAAAAACGCAGGATCTTGGTGCATTCACTGTGGGTGATTGGTTTATACTTCGTTTCAGCTTGGGTCCAGACGCAGCCGATGCTACGACTCGCAGTGGCGTCACAAGGGGGGGGGGGGGCGGACCGCCCCGGGTGCAGCGCTCAGGGGGTGTCACGGCGGGCCGCGAGAGCGGGGGGGTGGGGAGGGGAGTCACGGCGGGCCACGCGAAAGTGGGGGGGTCGAGGCGGGCTACCGCCCCGGGTGCCACTGACCCTCGCGACGCCACTGGCTACGAGCGCGAGCATGTGGCCCTGAACAGTCCTTGCACTGCACGAGCGCGGGTGCTTGGCAGGGACACTGAAAGCCCAGAGCTCGCGCTTGTAGCATCGGCTGCGTCTGGATCCAAGCTGAAACGAAGCATGTGGCGACGTGAGCGAACGAAAGCGCCGACTGTGTCGGCCGCTAACTGGCGCGAATGCTGATATGACGTCAGCAAAGGATGTCTCATCGACGGGAATAAGAGGAATGGACGAACTTCATTTTGACGGTGTTGGCAGCGTGCTTGAGAGCTCTATGATTTCAGGCTTCCACCATGCCCATTAAAACATCGAACTTGTGGTCACAGGTAATGACGTATAAGGTAACCGAACGAGGCACCACCGAAACATCTCGCCGCTAATAGTCGGTGATCGAGAAATGCACAAAAACGACGAGCGGAGTGGCGATGCACTTTTGGGCGCCACTTGATCGGTTCCAACTAGAGTGCCTCAATGTCCTTCTGTTTAGAGTGATGCCATCGTTTGTATTACCCGATGCCGACAGCACGCGCTCACAGGGAAAAATACAAAGAAATCGCAGGAAACAAAATGTCGCCGTAGCACAGTCAGCGCCATGAGCGCGTGCAGGGACACGCTGTTGGAAACAAATGGCCAGATGTCATCACCCCAAGCAAAGCGCACATGAAGGCACCCTAGTTCCAACTGATCGTCGCGTCGGCTGCGTTCAGAACTTGGAGTGGAATGGAGTGCAGACGCTCACTTCCGAAACAAGTCGCTACCTTCCGGTGGCTTCGTGCTCGCCTGTTTTAGTGCGCCATCTGCAGCCCCCTGGTGGAGATCGCTGACTGCCCTCAAACCAAACCCACTCGACGTGGCGACCCGCGCCGTCTGTGGACCGTTCCAACGATCGCCTTCTGCATGAAGCCATCTTTGTATACCGGGCAGTAGGACGTGTTCGAAACGTGCGCAGTCGCTCCTTTCTTTGGTTTATCAGACGCATCGACGTGATTCTACTGCCCGGTGACTCGACACTTGTTTTGTGGGGGATTACGCGATGGAAAGCAGTATAATATACCCTCTTCGAAAGTCCGCCAAATGACACCGGTGCCGACCAAATTTTGGGCCTTAGAAGGGAGGAAACATACTTTCTCCTCTTTTTGTAATTTCTAGGCTAGGTGGCGTTATCTGCCGCACACTATAAAGGGTATACAACCGTTAGCATCCAGCCATTATTCATCCACGGGCATTTGTGCCCGCGCGAAGCGTGTGACTGCATGCATCCGGGTCCACGCCACGAGCGCTGACGCAGCACTCGTGTCGAATACAGATGGACCCCGGTACCTGACTCATACCCCTGTCAGACGGGCTAGTTTAGTGGCACTACAAGCGAGTGCACTTCAACCCGTCGAAACACACTCCAAGTGTGTTGGTGCTACACGGGAAAACTTAGTGTCACTCCAAAATGATGGCAATAACGATGGGTAAGTACCGGGCGCGAAAAATATTACATTGCATGCGCATTTTTTCATAAATAACTTCGTCGTCTTATTAGAAACACGTTACCACACCTTGTCGCGCAAAGTCACGAGCTTTAATCCAAATTTAAATCACATTTGATCATTACGATCAGCTATTACAAGCCAGTGATACACGTGCGCACGCCGTTACAATGATCATCTATACACGTTTGCAAGAAGGGCTCTTGTGCGCCGCCATTTTGGGCGATGCTGGCGCCGCCTAACGTTTCCGCCATGCTGGGGTGCGCCAGGGGCACGTCACTGGCGTGCGCGATGACAAGATGGCGGCGTCTGCCGTGTCGCCGACGGCCAGGATTAGCGACACACTTACTGTTTCGGAACGCAGGAGGAGGTATCCACTCAGATTCGTAGCATCAAATATTGTAAGACGCAGTGGCGTCACGAGGGTCAGCGGCACCCGGGGCGGTAGTCCGCCCCGACACCCCCCCCCCCCCCCCCACGTTCTCGCGTGACCCCCCCCCCCCCCCCCCCCCCGCCTCCCGCGTGGCCCGCCGCGACTCCCCCCCCCCCCCCCCCCCCCCGCTCTCGTGGCCCGCCGCGACACCCCCTGAGCCCTGCACCCGGGGCGGTCCGCCCCCCCCCCGCCCCCCCCTTGTGACGCCACTGGTAAGACGGGTGATGTTTAAAGGGGCACTCAAGTGCTTTCTGAGATCGTCTATTTATAGTCATAACGCAATCCACGGGCTCTAAGCATCCTATAAATCCTAAAATTACATTCAAGGGCGGCCGATTTCCCTATTAAAAATCCAATCAAAGATCGGTGTTCTGCGCCGTGGCGCAAACCGTCAGGGGCGCTGTCGGACGGGAAGGCAGCAGGGAAGGGCGTGCGCCAGCCAATCACGAGTCCCGGCGGACTGATTTTGAAATGCGCGCGTATTTGGCGGACTGATTTTGAAATGTGCGCGTATTCGGCGGACTGATTTTTTCGAATGTGTGCGTATAGGACGGACTCATTTTAAAACGTTCATCGAATGCGGTTTCGTCGTACGGAAATTCTTCGGCGGACGGCAGATATCAGGTTCATCCCGTACGACGCCGCTTCTACGCGCGACGCCGACGCCTCGAACGCGCCGCATACGTAGACGACGGCATTCCAAGGCGCTGCGAAGCCAGCGAAGCGTCTTCGGCATCGACACCGGACTCCGGATACAAAAGAGAAGAACGCACTCGGCGACGGAACCCAGCGGCTCCGCAACACAGACTGATAGGTGATACGCTCTTTATTGTAAAACTCACATGTATAGTTGATGCCGGTTTTCTGTTTTAAGGTGCCAATGCGGTTGCATGCCGATGGAGATCGTTGTAACTTGTCAGGTTGTCTGCCGCCGGGTGTACCCTGCCGCCGTACGCAAGCAGCAGGGCCGGCGCGCTGCGTGACGGCCACTTGGATTTCGACTCGCTGTGCCTCAGCCCGGGTGTGCTACGACTCGCTTCACACAGTAGACGCCACTATGGGCAGAAGAAAATGCGGGGCGGCAAGGAACAGGTGAGTACGGTTTACCGATCGTGAAACTTGCGATCGGCGTCGACACCGTCTCAATCATCGGCGCCCGTTTTTCTTGCCGCACGTCCGCACGTTGTACCTTTCAATAGAAAACACTTAGCGATCAATTGCTTTTTTTAATGTTCGCTTCACGTGTCTGTTTTTTGTTTGTTTGTCTTGTTTGCCGTGCGTTTTCGTCTTCTTGCCCATGCCTCCCAAGCTGCGAGCCGAGGATGAGGACTCCTCCAGCGACACGGAGTCGGAGTTGGGCTCTGGTCCGTCGTCGGTTGAGATCTTGGCCCTCAATGACCGTATGTCTACCGCCGTCGAGTTGGTGACGGAGCATTTAGCAGCCGTCACGGGCGGGACCGGCGGCCAGCGGCAGCGCGAGCCCGAGGGGCTCGACGACCGCAAGTCCGTCGCCGACTTCGTGGCGGTGCGGGGCGTCTACGCAAGAGCGTCCAGCGCCTCGGACGCGTAGCGCCTCGGATGCCTACGTGCTGAAGCGGATCTTCCCCCTTGCCTTGCCGGCGAGTGCGAGACGATGGTGGGTGTTGCAGATTCTAATTGACTGCACCTCGACCGGAAAGGGCTATATGCACGACGCGAAACGTTTTGGTTCTCGTATAAAACTAACTGTCAAAACAAGATTTCCGAAGCTGTAAAGTAGCATAGTGGTAACGCGTCTGCCTCGTATGCAGCAGACCAGGGTTCGACCCCCCTTGTGGGTTTACCTTTTTTTTTTTTTCTCGAACATTGTTTTGTAGAGGCATTTGGCAATATTTACATTTCTTTTCTATGATTAACAGTGAAAAGAATGAATGTTTTCGACGAAACTTCGCTCAACTAAATGGTATGGTCCTCCCTTTCCGGAGGTGCATGGGGAACAGCGGAGCTTTGGTTGCCGGCTGGACGCCGCAAAGCGGGGCAGGAGGGGGGGGGGGGGGGCTTGGGCCAAATGGCTAATACTGTATTTACTCGAGTAATAGCCACACTATTTATGAACAAGGCCCTTCCGTCTACTTTCCCACAGAACACATATGCAGCCAATCATTGCGTTGCGCATAAATAACAAAGCGAATAACCAGATCGAGAACACGATTCTCCATACAAATGCAATCTTCACAGATGGTATCTTCGAACGAAAACATTATCTCTGTCTTGTAAACAGCTGGAACCATGCTGTCGATCGCGGTGATTGGCAATCTGCGTGCTCCGCGGAAAAACGAACCCTCAGGTTTTCTTCATAAACAGTGCGGCTATTACTCAAGTAAATACGGTAGTTTTGTAATCAGCAGCCGCATACTGTCGCAGCAAAGCGACGTGAATGCGGGGGGGGGGGGTTACCGAGCTCCCAGTGATACACGCTTTGTCCAGCGTGAGCTCTCCGTGTCGTTCATATAGCCTTATACCCGTGCTACACGGGCAACTCGAATGCCATATACAACGAATGAACGAATGACATTTGAACGATCGGCCAATCAGCGCGCGACACTCTGAGCGCGGGGCGTTCCACGCGCGACAGATCGCGAGCCCATTTGTCAATCACATGAATGTCATTCGTTGTAAATGGTATTCAAGTTGCCCGTGTGGCACGGGTATTAGTTATTCGATTTCCATTTCTTGAGGCATTCCGCCGCAGCTTCCGAGAGGAGTTCCTGGCACCCGGGTACGAGTCCCGAGTCCAGCGGAAAATCGAGTGTCGCACACAGAACCGAGAAGAAGGCCTTGTGGAGTATATTCGGGTCATGCAGGAACTGCTCTACGAGCAGTGCAAGCTGTTCTCGAGTCGGAGAGGGTTACTCGCATTGTTCGTCGGTCACCCCTGTTACAACATGTATCTTCATGGGTCCAACTACGACACCATTGAAGACCTCGCGTAGGAAACCATCCCGGCTTGCGTGGACTACAGGCCTCCCGCCCCCAGCTGCAGAAGCCTCCGAGCCGTCCTGTGCGTGGGTACCCCCCACATGCGTCGACCAAGAACGAGCAACTCCGACTCGACACCTTCCTGAAAGGGTCTGTGCCAACCTCGCCTACTTGCCCCTCGCCCTGAACCCCTTGACTGTCGTCGGGAGGTCCAATGTTTTTACAACAAGCTGGGTCGTCAAGAGTCTAAATTCCTAATCCAGGGAAGCCCCAGGCAGCTGGGATTGCCCCCCCTCCCCCCCGGGGGCCCGCACCAGGGCGAAATTTTGCAGCAAGTGCTGCAGACCTTCTCAAGCGGCCGGCTGCAGTCCCCCCACGGCGAAGGCCGGCTGCCTAACAGTCTTCGAGATCATTGAACGGCCAACAAATGCCCCAGCTTGGGCCGAGAGGTGGCTGGCAATGAGGGAATGAACCAGTGGAGTTGAGAGGCAGCGGCCAGTGTTGGAGAGACTGGGGTAACATTGGAAATAGAGCAGCAGAAGACCGTTGGCAGCCCAGTTCCTGCTACTACAGACAGCGTGACCATTCTCGCAGCCAATGCCTGCACTGGTGGTGCCGGAGCCAGAGGAACCTGGGGGGCTATGTTACATGTTTTGGACCCCCAGGCGACTAGGAGAAAGAAGTGACGTCAACAACGCTCTTTGGATGTTGATTGGTGGAGTCGCTGATGACGCCATGCGTGGTGTTGCTAAGATACGTTCATTCACACCTACGTCACTTCCTTCTCCCTAGTCGCCTGGGAGTCCAAAACGTGCAACATAGCCCCCCAGGGGAATCAACAGGGCCCGCGACGCTGAAGTTGGAAATCTAGCTGCCGCCGGCCCAAGCTGGCGGCAGCGAGTTCCAGCCTCGGGATGAGCGAGTCGCCAGCACTTCTCTCGTCTGTGTCGCATACGACCTACAGATTGTGGGGACCGTTGGTCGCCCTTCCCCGATCGCCGGTCTAATGACCGTGGTTCGAAACGCTCGGCCTGGCTGCCGTGAGTTCCAACCTGTTCGTGAAGCGTAGGAGAGCCGCCCGGCTTGGGGTATCTCCTTCTCACTCTCTCCCAGGGGGACCTTTTTCCGTCCCCCCGCTCATCCGGGAACCTAGTTGTTTTGGGTGAGGACGACGCCCGCGGGGGGAAGAGGTCGACGCGCGTGCCCGAGTTCGGGAACGTAGGGGACTAATCCCGCGGATGCGATAGAGATTGGACGTGTTGCGAAGGACTTCCTTTGCCCGCTCTGGACTGCGCTCTCGGGACAGTGTCGACAGGGCCTTTCATCTGACCTTGTCGGCACGGGGGTTTTTGGGACAGTGTGTCTTTTGGTGTTCCAATAAACACCGTTGGACCCAGTCCTATTGTGGTACGTGCTCCTCCTTTTTAGAGAAGCGGTCAGTTGTGCGGCTGACGTCCAAACCCGCCCGTAGCGGTGTTCTCGAGAGAAAGCTGCGGGGTGTGGGAGTAGGCTTGGCGTCTCCTGATTAGAGACCGCCGCTGAACCCTTTGGTTACCACCACCCGTGACCATCCCACAAGATCAATGCATCCACATGACACTTTGGCTACTTGCTGTTTCCTTTGCCACCCTTCTTGATAACGGAGCAGAAAGTTTGCTTATTGGAGACTTTTTTGAGCTGTGCAAAACAAAAAAGAAACGCTTTGTTCCTAAAATACACTTCTGCAGTGCGCTGTAAGGCTCGGCATTCTATTCGACAAAGAGGCACGCTAACATTTTCTTTATCTGCCAGGCTTGAACGCAGCAATTACCTTTTGATGGAGATTTTATTGCAGGCGAAAAATGTTTGCTCGACTTTGATGTTGGCGGCTATTGGCTGGATGGACATTCAGCTGGATGAAACCCCCTTCACCAGGCGAGAGGATTGCATTACCCGCGCAACTCTCCCGGCTCTCTGTACGACAAGGTTTGCTGCAGCCTTTCCTGCCGGTGTCTGAGACGCCCTGCAGGTGCGTCCAGCGTCCAGGAAACAAAAGCAACAGCTAGAAAGCATCTTGCAGCCATTTCCACCAATGTACTACACGGAAGTTCCGGGAAAGACTGATGTGCTGCTGCATCGAATCGAGACTGTCGACGCTCGACCAACTGCGGTGCAACCCAAAGCCCCTCATCGTCCATGTACGAGCTCTCCTGAATGCAGCACTACAGGAGTGGATCGACACCAGAGCTGTTTGCAACTCGCAGTCATTGGGCTTCTCCCGTCGCAGCCTCAACGCTGTAATGGTGAGAGATCCATACCAGTTTCCCTTGATCGACTCGATCATGTACGCGATCGACAACACGAAAGTGTTCACAGCGCTTGACTGCAGTTTAGGATAATCGAGATAGACCCAGAGGAGGTTTCGGCAACCGCTTTCACCTATCACAAGGGAGTGTTCGAGCCTTTCAAATTTGCCCGCTACCTTTCAACATCGAATGGACATTGGTGTCAATGATACAAAGAGCAAGTTTGTGATGGCGTACATGAATTTTCCCCAATCTTTCAAGAAATACCTCGAACATCTTAGGATTGTCCTTGAGCAAATGCAATCTGCCAACTTGACAGTTCACCCTGAAAAGAAAATGAACCTTCTTGGCTTTGCTGTTGTTAACCCAAGTTTTTCACCCCAATCGGGACAAGATGTGCGCGATAACCGACTGCCCGCAGCCGCAAGACGTCAAGAGCTTGCAATGCTTTCTAGGATCGATTGGATGTTATTGCCAGCTCGTCCCACACTGTGCCAAGATAGCTAACCCTTTGCATTTGCTTATGCGCAAAGGAGAAAATTGGCATTGGAGACGAAAGCAACAAGACGCTTTCCCTCGGCTCTCGAAGGCAATCACCGACTTCGCTTCGTTAGTTTCCGGGTCTCTTTAAACTGTTTGTTGTTCAGACTGATGCCAGCGACTGTGGCCTTGGTGCGGTCCTGCTTCAGGAACACAGCGGTGTTCTTCGGCCAGTTGCCTTCACCAGCCGCATGCCGACAGCGGCCGAACACTACTATTATGCAATGGAAAAGGAGTGTCTCGCCATTATTTTTGCCCTAAAAAAATTTAACATGTATTTCAATGGCACATACTTTCAGATCCAGACTAATCAAGTGTTTTCCTAGCTGAATAATTTGCGGAATCCAGTCGGACGTCTCGCACCATGAGCTCCGACATTACAGCCATACCACTGAGCCACTACATACAAGAAGGGAGTTTTGTTGCGGCAGATGTGCTCTCGTGTGCTCCTTTGCAGGTCTTTCCCACTCAAGACGAACATGCATTGGTGGGAATAACTGGCATTGTGGCCGACACATCAGTCAGAATGGGGGACGTTGGTGATCAGAGGACTTCGGCAAGGCACAGTGGGAGGGGAAATTTCGTCTACGGGTGTGCGAGAAGCTTGCGGAACAAAGGGTAGGCTGCACCGAGAGCAATGGTAGGTACGACTCATACTTGCTGAGAGAGAATGGACTTCTTCTCAGCTACATTTTTCAAGCAGACGATGCCGCCCATGGCTCGCCTTTCAGGATTGTGAAACTTCGAACGCCGTTCATCAGTCACTTCCATGATTCAGCCTCATCAGGTCACACCAGCAGCAGTATGACTTGCAATAAGTTATGCCATATCGAGACTTGATCAGGAATCAGGCAGGATATACTGAAGTATGCCCACACTTGTCCAGGATGTCAGAAGTCAAAGCCACGCGAAGGTCACCTACCAAGATTTATGCAACCAATCGTAAGCCACTCTCCTTGGCAGATTGTTGCCTGCGACCTGTAATGGGATCGTTTCCTCATAATACGTACAGTAATCAGTATCTTCCTGTCGTGACTGATCACTTCACGAAATTGGTTGAATTGTTCCCTTTACAGAAGCTTCTTTCGCAAAAAATATGGGATTGCCTTCTCGCCGTCCTTACCAGATTCGGCGTTCTTGCAGAGCTCATGGTGGATCATACTTCCAGAGCAAGGTTGTCTCGACATCTGTGCTGTGCTTGGCATACAGTACAAGCTCACTTCTCCACAGTGTTTATAGTCTGTTGTGCCGACTAGCTGTTCGTTGGCAGATGCATCACATGCACAGCGACAGGGAACATAAAAGCAGCATAATATATTATTGGTTTCCCAGGGAAACAAACACAAGACGTGTACACTTGAGAGTATAGAATATTGCTTCTTACAACTGATCAGTGTGGTCATTGCTTCAGTTACTGTGGTTAATTAAAGTGGTGTTTTTTTCTTACATTCAATCAATAGATATTGTTTCAGGTGCTTCTGGTACGCTGCCTATAGGCAGTGGATGCTGTGGTTGTGACTGCGACTGGGGCAGAGCAACAGGCGACCACTGCCCTTCTGCATGGTGAAAACAATTAGGGACCGATCGCCAGCGACACATTTTCCTGGTTCCTGTGCCCTGATCTCTGCGACTGAATAAAAGTGTTTTTGTTATACTCGGTATGGAACCATGTTTTTTCTCACCACAAAAGTAAACAATGCATCGTCCAATGGTCGGTCTTCACACAAATGTATTGTTAGCCATTAGAGCCAAGTGACAACTTACTATTGTCGAATTCAAAGTTGTAATCGATTTGCATAACTTTTCACCAAGAACACTCGGGGTTTTTTTGGCTGCCATCTTCTGTGCAAATATTTCCATACTCCGTTTCACCTTACAACTGACTGCAGCGGACGCTACAAGCTATTGGAGCCAATGGGCAATAAGTAAAATAGCAGCGCCCCTAGCGGTTCAGGTGCACTCTGGGAGCAGGAGACTGTCAATAAGTAGTTTCGGTTTCGCCGGGTTGTGAATCTGTCGTCTGCTATCGTCTCCACATTGCCATTGCTCACGTCGTCGTGGATTGCTCTACACTTGTGAACGATGCACTAAGTGCCCTTTTCTTCTCGTTGCTACAAATCTGACAAGAGCGAATGATGAAACCATTAATTTTTCTGGCACGGGTTTTGAGTGAGAACGTTCCAACGGCGAACTGAAGTGAACGCAGAGCAACATACGCTGAATGCCGTGCCAGCTCGCTGCGTGCATTTGTTTGCCACCTCGAAAACATCCACTGAGACTAGCACTCATTTTATAACACCCTTGCTTCGCCAATCGCTATTTGCAATTGGGCTAACACAATACATGACGAAGCTCACTGTACGAGAATGTTCAAGCGCAAACTTGCGCCCTTTGCTACGTTGCTGTGCGAAAATTGGCCGCGGAAACAAGGGTGTTATAGAAACAGAGTACTAGTCTCGGTGGCTGTTCTCAAGGTTGCAAACAAATGCACACGGAGAGCTGGCACGACATTCATCGATCTGCATTCACTTGACTTCACCGTTATGGCGTTTTTGCTTGTCCCCCGTGTCAGACAAAATCCTAATTGTTTCGTTATTCGCTGCAACCGATATGTAGCAACGAGAAGAAAAGAGTACTTACTGCATCGTGCGCAAGTGTGGAGCATCCACAACATGAGCAATGGTGGTGCAGAGACAATAGCACAACAGATGCACAACCCAGTGAAACCGAAACTACTCGTTGACAGTCTCCTGCTCCCAAAGTGCACCTGAACCATTAGGGACACTGCTATTTTGCATATTGCCCATTCATGGCTGTTCGAGTTTCTCATGACCTCCAAGAGGAAGCACATTTTTTTAAGATGGTTTGTTTTGGGTGATTCGATGAATTTTGTGAATTGCAGATTATCTAGAAATAGCGAGACTAGATACTATAAGGGGCCAAACTTTTTGCCGAATCAAAAATTCGGTGTCGAATCTTAGGATTTAACAAAGCCAAATTTTTGCCGATCTTTTTTAAACATTCGGTAAAAATATTTTGTTGTCAAACCTAAAAATTTATATTTTGTATTTCAGGCAAAAAAGGTTTAGGTTTCTTTTTTTTAAATGTATATTGACACAGTTATTACTAAATAAGGTAATATTCTGCAAGATAATTGTATAGGTGTCATTTTTGCAAGTTTACTGGCAATTTTACAGTGACTTTTTGCAGAAGTGGTGTGACACCGAGGTAGGGTAGTAGCGATCACAGCACTATATAGCTCCTAAGAGCAGAACAATGTAATCCCTTGAATCCGCATGCTTTACCGACAACATGGCCGACAGCAGCTCGGCGCGAGTCACGTGGTACTCGCGCTTCCAGGAGGTGCCCGATTTATGGGAGAACGCATGGAGATCGACGCAGCAATGTTGATTAAAAAATAAAAACAGAGTTCACACTTTTCGAAACTAGTCTGTCGTGAGGTTCGTAAAGCCCTAAACACTTTATCAAAGTTTTCATAATTATGGATGCGTGTAAAAATTTTGAGAAGGCAATTTCTAAGGCTATGGCATTTGAAGCAGACAATTTTTTTACGCAGTGGATATAAACTTTTTGGGTTGGCCGAACGGGTCACGTAAACGGTGCAACAATTTTTGTGCGCGTTTTCTGAACAGCGTGAGAGACCGCCAATGCATATAACTGCTTCTGAACGATCGTCCTCCACTGCGCCACGTTGTGTGCTGCATAATGCTGCTCTGGCAATTTTTTTTTAATTACGTTCTTATGTGGTTTGCAGCTTATCGCAAATTATTGTTGTTATTCTTGAGGCAAAAGAATATTGAAGCGAACCACACTCACAAAAGCTGACAAACACAGTTACTATGTCGTATACTCCACACCTTGCTGTAACCGCTGGTAGTACTACACTGCCCGATGGTAACCGCACGGCGCCCATTTGCAATCCATGGCTCCATCGCATCTCGCACGTGCGCAGACATTTGCCAAAGTTTTAACGAATTTTCGCTAAACTTTTTTTAGCAGTTTGGCATACCTGAATCTGAAGTTCGGCAGATTCGGTCCATCACTAATAGATACAGACAGAGAGAAAGGCTGGCCAAAACACGAGTGCCGACAGATTATGTTGAATGTCAATCCTAGTGAAGGGCTTTGTTCGCAGAGCCACATTGGCTGGGAAGGCTCGTACACTACGCTGTTTAGGAACAAGGCTTGCTCTTGCTCCTTCAATGCACATACGAGTTACCCAGTAAATGAATAACTGACATTCCTTTCAGTGGTTAAATTCAAACTTTTTTGCCAAGGCACAAAGGAGAATGGTGGGGACATAGGCAAATGCTGAGTGTGCATGTCTTGTTACTCTTGGAGATGCCGTACGTAAATGGACTTCCAGCATGCTCCTTGGTGCTTGGCAAAAGTTCTACTGTCCGAACAAACCTGTGCATAGTCATTCGGCTTTGGCTAAAACTATTTTCGTCTGTTTCCTCAAAGGTTAGCAAGGCATAATAGGTTATCTTTGTGAACCAGTGAATAATCGAGAAGAGACAATGTTGCAGATGGGAGGGGAAACCGCAGTGTAGACTGGAAAATATGTTTAGCTTTGTAAGTCGGAATGGTACTGAACTTTTGTTAAATGTTTGTGCTGTCATGCACAGTTGCCCAGGTTTGGTTTATACAGTTCCAGTCTACCTCCTCGATGAAAGCCCCATTTATTAAAGACCAACAGGAGAGCTGCTTTGCCAAGGTGTAGCCTCTTCAGGATGTCTGTGGCAGCACATGAAAAGAAAAGTCAATGCAGTATTACGTGCGAGCGACATAAAAAAAATATGCGGAGAGCATGTATTTCTTTACTCGTCTGTGGCGCATCGGAACGCAAGGAGGGGCACTCAAGCAATGGATAGCATAAAAAGCACGAGGAACGCACGATGACGAAGCAAGCAAGCACTGTCACTGGGCAAAATTAAAGGGGGCACAAGCATTTGGACGCATGCGGAGGGAGGGTAAACAAATGCACAAGGCGTGCAAAGATCAGACAAACTTGTAAGTTCTAGGCGCACATATGCATAGCTTACTTCTCGAAACCTTTGGCAGAGTGGGATGGAGAGTATGTCGCATCAGAGTCTGGCATGCTGCTGGGAGCAGGAAATATGCAGTTGTATGGCACCTCCCTGCTGCAGTAGGGGACGGCAGAGTCGAAAGTATCCAACGGTACTGGCTCCTCCACGACCAGGGAGATTCATCTCGACAGTGCAGTCCCTCAGGATCCTTTCTGCCTTGCAGGATGCAGCAGTCCAGCTGCTGAGACTAGGACCTGCAAATAGCACTTTTATACTACGATGTTTTTCCCAATGCCTGAATGATGCTATTTGGGCGATCGTAGTTTCTAACACTTAGAAGAATGGAGAGTTGGGCGAGTTGATTCATCG
>JAZHYW010017592.1:0-11187 GCA_037355805.1 Ixodes ricinus | reverse complement strand
TACGTATTGCTACTTTCTTATGTCGTATACAGCAAGCATAATAAGATGGTTCACTATTTGCAGCACGTACCTACCGAAAAACACAGTATACTTTGGCTCTCGGAATCAAGCACCTAGAAATCTATCTCGACTCTATATGGATTTCAGTTCTTCATAGAAATATTTGTCTGACTGCTATCAGGATTTCAGCTTTCTAGAAACTTTTCCAGTTAGATTTTCAGTTCCATTAATCCAGATAGTGAAATGCGCCGGCACTGGGTTTTTCGGTGGGATAAACATTTTTGGCTATCAACCACTAGCGCTATAGCCACATTTTTATATAGTTTCATAGTAGGCCACAAGTAGAACTTCAATACTTCTGTAACAATTCTTTTCGCTTTTTTTGCCTCAGCGCAGACTGAATAGGTCATACGCGAAATATAGAGCGCCATTTAGTTGCGTGCCGAAAACTTCATCCGCCATTTTGGTAGAGGCAGAAAAAAAAACGAAACCAGTGACCAGACCGGCAAAGACCCCATGCAAATAAGCGTCCGGGCTTCGCTCGAGAGAAGCGATGCCAATGCGTTAATTTATTTCGCTGCGAATTCAGCGTTATACCTTTGATTCGTGCGTTTATTGGTTACTTGAGACGCAGCTTTTGACAAAAACAACCGGTGACAACGCGAAGGAACATGCGGACGTTATCGCGCTGGCACGAAGTTGTACCAACTTTGTTTCTAAGCTTTTTTTTATTTACGTTGTATTCTCGGCCTGCGTTTTCCTTGATTCGTAAGCAGCTGAATGTATGCGGACGAGACCGAGGCTGTTAAGATAGGCAAAACGATGACATTTTTTTGTTGATCTGCGCCACCAACCATAATTGAAGATGTGCATATGGTTAATAGTAAACGACAAAAACTGAAAGCATCATGGAGCCCCCATATTAGTGTCATATATTTAGAAAAAAATAATTACTTTGGAAAAGTAGAAACAATCTCATTGTGGCGATTTCTGAACACTTGATCTGGCGTCGGCAAGCGAGGTTTCTAAAACAGCTCAAAAACTAAACAGGACAGTCTGTTAATATAATATACTTAGATTTTTAAAGCGCGGTCATGAAGAATAGAAAACACAAAACACATGGGCGGCGTGTCTGCTTGCTCAACACTCAGCAAAACAACAATTTCCTGTTTTTTTTTGTTTTTTTGTGGAACAATATTTCAGCAAAACTTCGATGTTGGCGGCGGCCAAACTTGAGTTGCGGACGTCGAGTAGAGAAACACGAGTGATGCCAACCTTTTCTTACAAAACACTTGTTTTTTGTTTTTTTGGCAGCCGGGGTATAAATTTTGTTTAGTGCAAAGAAGCTCCTAGGGTGGTTTTGAGAAAGTCAATGCAGTTATTCTGCCCAGGGTTCATCAAATCTTCAATAATGGCGCAACATCCTTCAACTGTGCTTGATTGTCAATGCTATCTAAAACCAATTGGAACCCTTTGCAACGCCTGAAAAATATTGCCCAGGATGTGCATATTCGCATCAAAAAAGAATTAAAAGTGTCCCCAGAAAATAAAGACATGGCGGCCAAGTCCTTTGTCCACGTTCGGTGATCGGAAATAAGAAAACAGTAAGGTTTCCGCCCGCACTTAGTGGCAGAGCGTCCATGTTCTGAAAAATGTAGAAACAGAAACTAAAGATATTTGGCGCTACCAAGAAGGCCGCGTGCACAGAGCTGCCAGACCATCAAGCGATTTCGCATATGGCCTATAGTTGTTTTGAACTAGTTCTCCGTATCTATTCATCCTATTGCGGGCTCTTCTTTAAACTGAATTAGGAGACTACAGCAAAACCATCGCTGTCTGAGTCAGTATTGTCGCTGTACACTTATTCTTACATGTATGCTTTCCTTATATCCAGATGTGCTCACTGGAGATGCAGATGGGTGAGAACGGCAATACATTTTTTTCAATAATATTGCTTGGTATATCTATGCTTCAACTTCACTTTCTGTAATCCACAACACATCTCAGATTATATTTAGAAAAGGAGCCCCAACCAAGCCTTGATCGTGGAGCTCAAACGCCTTTGTACATACGTAGTATTTGTAGAATTAAGCTGCTGTTCAGGAGGAGTGTTTTTATGTGATTCTTTATGTTCTCTGCATCGTGTTTGTTGTGGCATGCGCAGCGCTATAGTGTTGACGGATGGTTAAGTGCCACAGTATGTTTCCTGCTTTGATTGGTTCTATAATCGTATTATAGAATTTTAAAATACCATACGCAATGGGTTTGCTGCTGTGAACTGCGTCAGCTTACGCATAAAACGCGCGCTCGAGAACCCAGCTTTAAGTTAAACACATTTGTCTTCTTTTGCGCACCTTCTATTTCTCGTCGGTCTCGCCGACATAAAATCCACCCAAACGACGTCAAGGTATCCAAGCAGAAAATTTTCGCGGGTCGTTTCCGCCGTCGAGCAACGGTGCACACAACCCTCTATGAGATCCTGAACCCTGTGGAGATGGCTAGCTGCGCGCCTACACAGTAGCGGCATCTCAGCTGGGAAGAGCACTGCGGACGCTGTAGCCAATCTGCGAAAAGTCTATCATGTCTTACATGACGTTTCATGTCTTACATGACATATCTTACGACATTTACTGGCTGACATGATTAATATAACCAGCGGTAAAGCTACGAGTCAGCACTCGCTGACGCGGCGTGTGGAGGTTTTGGAGGCCGTACGCCACCCATTCGATTTATCGGGCGATCTTGAATGATCCTCACGTTGCTGGACCGAAGCATTTCAGAGCTGGACTGAAAACACGAAAGACAGTCTGCAGGCACTGTCAGATGGCATGGTTAGGACGCGTCTTTGCTGGCGCGAGGCATCTAAAGTCTACGGAAGAGCACAGGCGTCTCGGTTGCAAGTTCCCGTGCGACAATATAGATTTTCTTCCAAAGTATTTTGCTGCTGTAATGTGCGAATAAATATATAGGGCGTGGCTCAAGAACTTCTGTAACCCAAAGTCACATTCTGAGAAAATAGCGCAATTTCCTTTTCTTCCTGGCGCCGGCACAAATACCAAATCTCCGAGCGTAGGAAAATGTCGTTCTTAACCAGTCGCGCCATAATCAGGGGGGGGACATCGCAGCTGGAAGTGTTTTTCGACAACACTTTCAGAAATAAGGGTTTACTACGTTCCACGTTGTGTCCCATATAATACACCCCAAAACTTCAGTTCGACTTAGAGCGCACTGACATTAAACCGACGGCACCACCTTTCACGATCGGCTTGATTGGCCAATAGTACAACTTGTAAAATAGTTAATGTACGTGTTACTGACTAAAAAAATAGATATTTTTTTTAGTTCTACTGCGAAATTTCAGTGCTACTTTCCTGTAGCCTTTTATACCTACTTTAGTAGTTATATCGCACCTTTATCAAGCCCCTCGCAAAGGTTGGGCCCTCTGTTTGACATATTAGTGCGCTGTACGCCGAACGAAAGTTGTGGGTTGAATAATATGGGACAGAAACTGTAAGGCTACACTCTTTCTTAAGGCCCGTTCACACTCTTGCAACCAAGTACGACCGAGAAAGGCGAGACTTGTTAAAACCTCTTAAATTTCTTAGGACGAGAGAACACATTGGCACGCTGGCGCCATCTATGTGGTGGCCATTGTACTGCATTTCACAAGAGCAAATGTTTTGCGGAATTTCCGAGGTCAAATGTGTGTAATACCTGTAAGAAAGGCTCGTTAATAACGTTGACAAATGTTTTTCGAGCCAACAAATAAATAATAATGCGCGAGAGAAATAGAAAATATGCTGGACCGCCACGTATACGCTGCTCCTCAATAGACGGCGCCAGTGTGCACTCTCGTTGTATGAGGTCTTAAGGAACCCAGTTTTAAGAGGTCGCAAGAGTGTGACCGGGCCTTTAGAGTATATATAAGCCCTTTGGCACTGTTGTTGCTTTCAGCTTATCAATCATGCTTACCTATACATATTTATTACATATATATTGCACTTGCATATTTCAAGACAAAAGAAAACATGTTTCAATATCTCTAAGCACCGACGCTGCATGTGGTGGCACTTTGACAATGTACAATTGTATTACCGGTATGTGGATCGCAAAAAAATTCAGTATACAAAAAGCGTTTCTGTAATGCTAACCCGTCGCCAGCGAATTTAAATCGGCACAACAAGAATAGAGAGGTCCAGAAAAAATCACTCATTTCATTAGCCAAAACGGCGACCGTACCGGAGATTCGTGCCACTTCTCATAGGAGACAATTATTTTATTGCAACCGAAAAACTACGCGGAATTAGCGTAGTCATGCCTATGCACATGGAGGGCACTTTTTTGCCTTTTTAGCGGCGCTCCGGTTTGTGTATTTGCTCACCGTTCGTTCGGAGAAAGGTCACTGGATTCTCAGGAAGTAGCGCTATTGCCTTTCCTATCTGTTAGTCAGACGCAAACTTATACTAACATAAAAATGACTGAACCTCAAAAGATGTTTGGCTCATAAAAATATCTGTATTGATACCGTTACCTTAAAATTTAAACACCGAGAAATGGGTATCAGCTAAAAACCTGTCATTCTACAAGGATACCGGGGCGGAAGTAACAAACGAACATAACTTAGCGATCCAAACATGGTCGCAGTTTACATCCCATCCTGTAAGCTCGTCAAAAAGGGCTCTCTCTTTTACCCAAGAAAAGACAAAGCTACACTACGTTGTTGCCTCGAAGTGTTCTTCAGCAGAACGAGCGAATCCTGGAGAAAAACTCATTGCAGAAAAGCTCACCGGAGGAAAGCTCACCGCAAAAAGGCTCACCGCACAACCGGCGGATGCATAGAAAAGCTCACCGCAGTTTTGACCGACCCGGAGAAAGGCTCACCCAAAATTTTGTATTTCCAAACCTAGGCTTCAAAGTAACACAGCGACCAATGTTTCGGTGACAAACGGCACAATCATTCCTGTAGTACATTGCGGTTTAATTACATATTTGTACAGGCTAGGCTCTGCTAGCCTGTGCTTGCCCGATGGCGGCCGGTTCCTGATTTGCTCGAGGTATCAGCCACCTCATGAACGTTCTCTTCCTCCATCGCCAGTGTTACCACATTCCTTCAGGTCTGATTGTCCAAGTTACAGAGGGCACTCCACCTTCGGGCAGGTCAGGCAGCGCTCCAGGTCTGTCTGGGGGACGCCGAACCCTATGCGAGTACCGAGTTGAATGTTCAGCCGCCGTTGAGAAGGTGTCGCCGGCCGACCCTGTCGGCACCAGAGGAGATGGGTGGTTTGTGCTGCAAGCGTCGGCAAATCTCCATCTGCTAAGGTAGACACTCCAGAACTAGCAGTTGGACCCAAGAGCATCCATGGCTGTGGGCATGATATTTCACGACTTGGTAGTTGGGCATCTAGTCGTAAAATATGGTCCAAGTGAACGGAGATTGTGCGTCCTCGAACGTCCACCAGATACCACAGTGGTCCTTGTCGGGAAACAGTAACACCTGGTGACCACGAGTGCTGGTAGCATCTTACCTGTCACACGAAGACCCGGTCACTCTCATCAAAGCTACGAAGTGGTCTTCGCGATTTGTCGTGCGCCAACTGCTGCTGTCGTTGACGCCTGAAGACGGTTCGCTCCGTACTTGAATTCATCAAGTCAAGAAGAGTTCGAAGCGGATACTTGAGAAACAGCTCCGCCGGTGTCCTCTCTGCTAAAGTATGAGGAGTGCTGCGGTAGCTCAGGAGAAATCTGGCCAGACTTTGGTTTTCTATTTCTACTTGTGTGTTTCCTATGGATGAGTCTTTCATCCTTAAGTTTTTGAATGGCTCGCTCAGCAGGTCCATTCGATGCCGGGTGATATGGTAATGTGCAAATGTGCTTCACCCCATTCATTCGCAAGAATTTACCGAAATCCCCTGAAACGAACTGTGGTTCATTATCCCACACAACTTCAGGGGGAACTTCATAGGACGCGAAAAGGTTCCTCCAGCATCTCGAAGGTGCGAGCTGCCGCTGTCGTTCTATGGGTAGAACTTCTATCTACTTCGAGAAGCTGTCCATGACCACAAGATTGTGCTGCTTATTCAGTTCAACATAGTCGACATTAATTATCTCCCACATAATTCCTGCCCACCACCATGGGTGGAGGCGGTTGCTGCCGCCGGATGGTTTTGCATAGACGCTTAGGCGTAGCACTTTTTGATGAAATTTTCGAAATCTTTATCCAACGCTGGCCAACAAAGATGGTTTCGAGCCTTGGCCTTCATGCGACTTGTGCCTGGGTGAACTCGTGGAGTTCATGCAGCAGTCGCTTTCTGAATGATGGTGGTATGATGACTCTGTACCCCCCCCCCCCAGAAGACAACCTTGGTTGTCAAAGTAAGGCCGGATCACCTTGTCTTGGACGGAGTTGGGTCAACCGTTCAGGGTAAAGTACAGCACCCTGGATGACTTTGGGTCCATCCGAGTTTCCACTACGATGTAGTCACTTGTAACGAGGAGCAGCTCCACGTTAGAGACTTGCAGTGCGGAGGTGTCTTCATTTAATTGATACAAACCAGAAATACAAGGCAACCGCGAAGGGGCATTAGCATTGCTGTGGTCCTTGGACTTTCTGTAGACAATATCATAGTAATTGGCGCAGGAGTGTAAGTACCCAACGCTGCATTCGTGAGAGCAGCTAAGCTTGGGATTGCCGTGTGCGAGTTGGAGATCACGGTGAGAGGCTTGTGGTCTGTAATAAGTGTAAATTTCCGGCCGTACAAGTGCTTATGAAACTTTTTACTCCACACACAATACCAACCTCTTCCCGCTCGATCTGTGTGTAGTTCCCGTTCTTTGGTGAGAGCGTTTTAGAGGCGCAGGCGATTGGCACTTCCTCCCGTTTGGCATGATTTGTGAGATGACCGCTCCCACTCCGCTTGGAGATGCGTCGCAGGCAAGGCAGAGCGGCTTGCTTGGGTCGTAATGACTAAGCCATCTGCTCCACAGGACGCTTTCTTCGCTTTTTTGATTGCGTTTTCGCATTCTGCTTTCTACTTCCAGTGTCTATTATTTTCTAGTAACTCATACAGTGGTTTTACGGTTGAGGAAAGACCTGCCAATGTTCGCCTATAGTATTTCAATAGGCCTAAAGACGAGCGCAGCTCCATCACATTAGAGGGTGGCGGAGCGTTTTGGATGGCTTGAACCTTACTCGGTTGGATGTAATCCTTGGGCGCTCAATTCTGTAGCCAAGGTACTCCGATCTACTCTTGAGGAACTCGCATTTTTGAAGGTTGGCCCGAATTATCTTTTCTGTAAGTCGAAGTAAGAACTTGGTCCAACAACCGAAGCATACTACGTGCTCCATCCTTTCAGGAATTGGTCCATGGTCGGTTCAAAAATTGACGGAGCTGTGGAGATTCCAAACGGCAGTCCATTATACTGGTAAATACCCTTCTGTATCGTGATAGTGGTGTAATTCTTCGAAGCTGTGCTCCAGCTCCAACTGTTGGTAGGCACTGGTCAAGTTCACCTTACTGAAGTACTGGCCACCATCAAGGGCCGCAAACAAGTCTTCGGCAGTTGGTAGTGGATAGTTTTGCGGCCGAATGCAACGGTTCACGGTGACGTTGTATTCTCCTACAAAGACGAACGGACTTGTTCTTTTTGGGAACTACCACGTTTTGTGCCACCCACTCGCTTCTGTACACCTTGGTGATGGTGCCTTCTATTTTCGAGACCCCCAACTCTTTCTCCACAACCTCTCGTAGCGCAAATGGAAGCGGGCGGAGGCTTGAAAAAGATAGCAGCAGATCCCGGCTGGACGTGACTCGCTACCTTTATTCCCTTTGCCGTTTCCATTTCTTCGCTGAAAAGTATCCTGTGGCTTGTCTAGCGCACTGGCTAGTCCGTTCCGAGCTGCAGTCTCGGTGATTGAGAAAATGTTTGACCAGTTGATGCGGATAGTGCCGCAATCAATCCCTTCCAGCAGCGCTGGTCGATCTCCTCGGATGACCACCAGTGGTAGTGTCACCTCCTGGTCTTCGTAGGTTACCGAAACCTTGTGCCTCTCCGATGACAAGAATGTCAACGCCTGTATACAGAGCGGAAGCGCAGAGTCGTGGGCTTGAGTAGCAAACCGCGCAGCGAATCGTTGTATTGCCTATCCGAGATGATGGTCAGAAGTCACACCAGTGTCAAGCAGCATTTTCACGGGGTTTCCATGGCAGCTACTGCAGGACCTCGGTGCCGTCGCTGACACTGCACGTGTTCCAATCAAAAGGATATAGAGCGACGCAATCATCATGAGAACCTGCTTCGCTCGAAATTTGCTTGTTGTATTTCACACGTGCCTTGCTTCTGCGAACTCAAGCAATGTGTTCCTTTTTTCCACATTTCTGGCATAATCCTTTCTTGAACGGGCAAATCATGTGAAGGTGTTGCTCGCGCACAACGGTAGCAGGTACGTGGCGAAGGGGCGCCAGACGCTGCAGAAGCCGTGAGTTTTGTCTTTGTTGAACGTGCCTGAACCTGAAGTTTTGAAATGCTTCCAGCTTGTGGAGCAATGTTCTGGGTGAGCTGACAAGTGACTCGCCTGGCGAGTTCCCAGCCTAAAGCGATCTCACACGCGGACTTGAAAGTCAGCATCCGTTCGATGAGTAGGCGGTTGATGTTATATTCGTCGTTCAACCACGCAAACGAACCGGTTCAACACTACCTAGATCTAAAGCCGTAGCACTTTTCCCTCTCCCTTCATAGAGTGTCGGCATGAAGAGGCTGAACTGGTAGCGGCCTTCTGTGCAAGGCTCTCCTTGACAGTTAACTTCTTTGCAGTGCACGTTCTCTTTTACTTTTCCTCTTCCTCTAAGCTTGCCGCGGCGCAATCAAAAAAAAAAAGAGCTAAAGGTAAAAAAAAAGCGCCATGGCGTCCCGTTTTTTTTTTCTTACTTTCTTTTTCTAAACGGTCTTCCGTCACGTTCCTTTCTTCAACGGCTTCTTTAGCTACTCCTGCGGGTTAAGTTACGTGACAATGAGGCTGGAGGAATCAACGAGAACAACTCTAGATGCGAGTAGGTTTTTGCGGACGCCGAGGGTCGGAGGTTCATCTCGCGAGTGGCACACTTTGGAATACAACACACACAACCGTGGCCTCGTCAGCCTCGTGTGAGCGTTGCTTTTCGATTGTCGGTGCTGTCATTCCGTGCAGATGTTGTATATCCGCGCTTTGGCGGAAAACTGGATGTAAAAGTGTCCATATTAGAGTTAAGCTGCAAGGGATGACTACTGAAAGCGTAGACTATACAGCGAATCGGCGGGAAGATCTCGCTCCTTGACGGTATAGCAAAGTGAGAACTTTTCGACTTTTATGATCGTGGGTTTGTTTCTAGTTTTTACTTTTCGCTGAATGCATACTTAGGAGTGATTTGGTTGTGGCCTGGAAGCAACATAATCAAATCGCTTGCGCTACTTGTAGGTGCAAGACTAAACAGAAATGACTTGATTTATGATTTCAGGTTGGAATAATTTTCGCAAGGTATGCAAGTGATATATTTTCGCGGTTACGATAGATTATCGTTGCAAGTGATAGATTATCGCGGTGATAGATTATTTCGGAAATGTAAATAAAATTAAAAAAAAACAGAAGTACATCGTGTCGTTCCTGCGTATCCTCATTTCAGCCGCAGAAATGATCCGCTACAACTGACTAGTAAGACCTTATATTTTAGCGCGTCTTTGAGCCGTAGATTGGACTGCATGCAAGACGGAATATTGTACACTGACTAGTTTACTTTACATACATTAGAGCCATATACGACACATTTAGCTGGATCCCCTTCAGGCTCCCCAAGGAATCCCACCACAGACCAGTGTAGCTGTATGGAGCATATTATAATAATAATAATTATTATTATTAATAATATTATTTTAATAATTACTTTTATTATTATTATTATTATTATTATTCTAAGTTCTAAGTTAAGGAGCGTTTCTTGCTTAATGTACAACATCATGGCTTTTCTACCACTTAATCTCAGGAAACTCATAGTTCACTCGTTAGCATATGGTTCCCTCCACTACGGAATCACTCATTTTTGGAAATTGCTCTGGATTATGGCATGGCAAAAATTAATAATATCCTAAAAGGAATGCTGCGTAATGTTTTACTACAAGTCTACCACTTCCTCTAAGGATATGTTTCAAATATTATCTATTCCAAACCTTCATTCTGCGTTTGTGGAAACGGTAGTCCTTGGTCATTAATGGAATACTGACTTCAATACACCTCGTCCGTATATCCGGCAACTGCGAACGGTTCCACGATATGTTATCACCAAATGTTACACTCGTTATGGCAAGAACTTGCGGACCTTCTACGTTCCTCGGATTTTTTAATTATTTACCTGCTAATTTCCCTGAATTCACTTCCAGAAAAATGCTTAGAAAATCGCTTCGCCTTCTTATGTCTTCCGATGAGTCGATCTAAAAATGTATAACATTTTTTTGTGTGTGTGTTTCTTTGCGTTTTTTTTTTCAAACGCCCTTATTTGATTTCATTTGACAGCTTTCTTTTGTCGCCACTTATAATGTCACTAGGTACATGCCTTCTGGATTGGTGCATTTCGCGTATAGTCTAAAGGTGATTGTTTAAAATAATGCTTTTATTTGTGCTTACTGTTCATGACACAAATAGGGTGCCGTCTTCAATGTGGTGTATTTTGTGAAATAACTCAATTTTGCTTAGTGTCAAATTTCTGCATCATATTTGTTGTTCTGTTTTGTTTTCATGACTCATTTTGTGACTGTTCTCATGCACTGAGAATCTCAATCTTCACCTGGACGGACCTTTGCATTGTGCATCTCTTCAAGGAACGATTCTGTGACATTTTTCTAGTGACATAACCTGACTTTTCTTTTTTTATTTTTATTAATTTTTTTTGTGATTTAGTAGCCTAAGCTTCAATTGGAACTATTGCTAATTCTGGTTAAGATCAAAATTTTTTTATGTTTTTCCTTTTTCTTTTTTTCTTTTGTGATAATTATTTTAATATCTTTGCAACCTCGGTTTTAGTCACACAAGCCCTTGAAGGCTTTGACGAACCTGCGCTGTTTTGTGGATATGCTCCTCCATCACAAATAAATATTATTATTATTATTATTATTATTATTATTATTATTATTATTAATACTATTATTTTACTAATTACTTTC